>VMDO01020934.1:0-36421 GCA_007922755.1 Pedetes capensis
TTCTTTTGCTGTGCAGAAGCTTTTTAATTTCATGTGATCCCATTTATCTATTCTTGTTGCAATTTCTTGAGCAATTGGAGTCCTATTAAGGAAATACTTTCCTATGCCTATATGATGGAGTGTATTGCCTATCTTGCCTTCTATAAGTTTTAAAGTTTCTGGTTTTATGTTGAGATCTTTTATCCATTTTGAGTTAACTAAAAATATGGAACGCTTCACGAATTAGCGCTCGCTTCGGCAGCACATATACTAAAATTGGAACGATACAGAGACGATTAGCATGGCCCCTGAGCAAGGATGACACGCAAAATCACAGTTCTTAACTTTGGGCCACATTTGAGGAACTTTTACAAAATTAGTGAAGCCTGTATCCTCCCCTTACTATAGATTCTGATTTCATTGATCTGGACTGAGAGACTGAATATGCAAACGGATGACAACCAGGCCATCTATAAAAATAGAACTCTGACCCACAGTCTACAACAGGCAGCCGGAGCAGCCAAATCATGACCTCTGTAGCAGTGTGCCTCATACATGCAGGACTTAATCAATGCTGGCTTCTCTAGTTTCTGCCCGCATTTCCAACTTAAGACCTTCTAGGGAGACTCAAGGGCTGGGATTTAGCTCAGTGGGTAGAGCGCTGCGCTGCAGTCTCTGAGGTTCCGAGTTCAATTCCCAGCACCGCAAAAATGGGAGAAGGACCTGGCAATCCACTCCCAAGGAAATCCCGAAGCACTCAGCCATTGAAAACACTATGAGGGTCGCTATGAGTCAGATATCGACTCGACGGCACCTAACAACAACAAAGGGAGACTCAATATGCACCCGTAAAGAACCATGGGGCTGGGGTTTAGCTCAGTTGATAGAATGCTCCTCCATACTCTGAGGACCTGGGTTCTACCCTCAGCACCGCAAAAATAGGAGAAGGACGTGGCAATCCACTCCTGAAGCAATCCCGAAACAATCATCTATTGAAAACCCTAATAGGAGCTTGCTCCATCCACTCTGGGCTGGGATTTAGCTCAGTTGGTAGAGCACTGCGCTGCAGTCTCTGAGGTCCCGAGTTCAATTCCCAGAACCGCAAAAATGGGAGAAGGACATGGCAACCCACTCCCAAGGCAATCCCGAAAAACAGTCTGCCATTGAAAACCCTATGAGGTCGCTATGAGTCAATGGCACCTAACAACAACAACGAGGGTCATTATGAGTTGGACCTGACTTGACCATACCTAACAACAACCACCACCGACCACAGAGGAGAGAGGACGCCCCCTTCTGGTTCACCACCTATAGCTTCTAAATGCCCATAGCCCCCAATCAGGGCACATCTGAAGCCATTTCCACTTTCTCATTGCTTTGCCTGCTTTTGAGTGTCTGCTGAACACAAGTGATGGTGGTTGGCATCCTTTGTTCTCATGTGGGGCGGGAGCTTTACTTACTTCCACAGGTGCAGTTTGGAAATCGGTCGTCCTAAATGCTCCCAGGTGGTTCTGCTATATGGATAAGGCAGAGATCATGGCTCTAAGAGTGTTTCTCAAAGTGCAGCCCTTAGACTAGCAGCAGCAACATCTCTACTAACTTATTAGAAAAGCAATCATCTGGCAGCACAAGACCATCAGACATTTGAAGTCTTGATATTTGGACAGACATTTGGAGAACAATTCTCCTTAGTAAAGTTGAGCAGTCATTGAATAATGTGATTTGAAAGGTCACCAAATCATTGCCCCCCTCCTGATGCCCATGTGTCTCCTTGTTGGCGACATGGTCCGGTCACCCATGAATATGAACTTCCTGAGTACCTAGTGAGTTCCTAGGGCTACTCAAAATGCTTCACATGTGTTAATTTTTACAAACATTTCATGAAGTAGGAACCATTATTATTCCTATCCCCAATCAGAATCCAAGTTCAGAGTTGGTTCGAGAACTTGGAGTATAGTCTTGTCATACTGTTGTTAGGTGCTATTGAGTCGTATCCAACTCATAGTGACCCACATAGGGTTTTCAATGGCTGTTTCAGGATTGCCTCAGGAGTGGATTGCCACATCCTTCTCCCGCTTTTGTGGTGTTGGGAATCAAACCTGGGACCTCAGAGACTATAGAGCGGTGCTCTGCCAACTGAGCTAAGTCCCAGCCCCACTTGCCGTACTAGCTGGCACAAATTTCAGTAGCTATCTAGCTCATTGCCTGGCATAGTGTGTAAATAATGCTCATTAATTCTGCATGTGAAAAGATAGGAGGCATGGAGGAGAATTTTTATGGAGTGAAATATGTAGGGATTAGAAAACTTTAGGGATGGGGTGGGAGGTCACAGGGGAAAAATAAGAAGAGGAAGGAGACACCACTGGCCAGAAAAGAAGTCAAGGTCAAGCAAGAGCCTCTGAGGTGCTATGGGAAATCCAGAAGGAGAGAGTGAAGGGTTGACATTCAAGGCTGTCTATCTGACCTCTTCTGCAACAGCCTCCTTGTAGGGCCACTTCCAAAGGCACCTTCTAGCTTGCACACCATGTCTATCCAAAGGGTGCAGGATGGAGAGGAGCCACAGACATTCGCACTGCCAACCTATCCATTGTGCAAACTGGGCTTCAGACAGTAGGATGGAGGAATTGGAGGAGACACTATACCCCGGAGCTTGCAGTCTAAAGGGAGACAGACACCTAGGCAAACACCAAGTGGAGAGATAAGTACTAGAATGGGCCAAATGCAAAGCCCTGGGGCCACCCAGGAGAAGAATGGTAATCTTCAGCAAGGAAGTCACAGATGAACAGAGGCCAAAGAGCCAAAGTCTCCCAGGCCGACTGGGTAGGGAAGGGGATTCTGGGCAGAAGGAATAGCATGAACTAAGGTGCAGAATGATGCAAGTGTAAGAAATGTCAAGAAGCAATGAATGTTTTCATGGCTGAAATGAAAGATGTATGCACACAGAGGGGACAGAGGAGGCAGGGTGGGGAAGCTGGTAAGAGATATAAGGAGGAAAAGTAGGGTCAGATTGTCTTTTTTTATTTTTTATTTTTTTCAGTACTGGGTTGTTGATCTCAGGCCCTCACACATTCTAGGCAAGCACTCTACCACTGAGCTGCACCCCTAGCCTCTTTTTTTTTTTTTTTTTAATCTTGAGGCAAGGTCTCACTAAATTGTACAGGCTGCCTCTGGCCTTGAACTCACAATCCTCTACCTCTGCCTCCCAAGTCACTTGGATTACAAGCATGTGCCACTGCACTCAGCTTCTGTCTGTGTCTTAAATGGATGGAAAACCCACTGGGGCTGACTTGTGCTAAATAGGGGGATTTGCTATGAAGAAACAGGAAATTTCTCAGACCCTAAAGGCCGAGACATACTAGTCAGACAGAAAGGGCTAAAAAGTGGAAGTAAAAGACCAGGGTCACCCAGGCAGTGTTCATTCACCATCTTTTTATCTGCTTCTCTTTGCAGATGAGAATCTATTACCTCTGATTTCCCTCCAGAAAGTAATTCTGTGCAGTCCAGTCCATACGACAGAAACCCATCCTGCCAATAGCTCCAAAGTTTACTAAGACACTGTGTTCCCAATTCCAATACATGAGGAGGGAAACTGAGTTGGTACAGACAACTCTGGTAACAATGGCTGCTCCTTGTCCAATCAACTATGGCTAAGGTCACATTTTGTAAATATGTCTCTGGTAGCTCAACCCTAAATGGAAGATGTAAAAGTTCCCAGAGAAAGCAGGGAGGTCTGTAACTCATAGACTGGGTGTATACCTTGGGAAATCTCAATGGTGGCCTTGTAAAGCCATGATAAAGAGTACTTCTGCCGTGGTGTGTGGCCTTTGGCATAAGCCTAATAGCAATGGGTCTATCCAACCATGGACTGAAGTTGCCAAAACTGTAAGCCAAAATAAATTTCCCCCCCCTCTCTCTCTCCCCCTCTACTCTCTCTGTCTCTCTCTTTTATTTACTTATTTATTTTTATTTTTTGGAGATAAGGTCTCACTGTGTAGCCCAGGCTGACTTGAGACTCTGTGGAGACCAGGCTGGCCTTAAACTTGAATTGATCCTCCCACCTCAGCCTCTTGAGTGCCAGGATTGCAGATGTGTGTCACCACACCTGAATAAATCTTCTCTTGTGATTAGTTGATTTATCTCAGGTGTTTGTTGCAGTGACGGAAGCTGAATAACACAGACCCCCACATACAACCCTATGGAGCCAGTGTTGCCGTTGCTCCTGCTGTTGTTGTTATTATTCTTGTTGTTTGTGGTGCTGGGGCCCAAAACTCAGGGCCTCACACATGCTAAGCATGTGCTCTATCACTGAGCTATAACTCCAGCCCAGCAGTGCTATTATTTATCCACACTTTACAGTTGAGGAAAGAGAGATGTGTAGTAACATGTCAAAATCATACAGGCAGAACACAGAAGAGCCACAATTTGCATGCAGGAAGTCTTCCCTAGAGCTCTTGGGCTCAACCACTCACAACTATTGCATAATTCACACTTTTCCTTTTCCTTGTTCTTCCAGAGTACATCTTAATGTTCCTTTGAACATTGGTTCTCAAGGCTGTCTCAACCCACTGCAAAGTATATTGAGAACAGTTCATTCGTGATTGTTTTCCTTTTTGAAACGAATTAGAACAATTAACACTTTTACCCATGCTCACTTCCATTCACATATTCCCGTTGGCCTTGTTGCTTTGGGCCCATGGTGATGCACTAATAGTGGCAGAAATGCACAACAGAGCAAAACCATTCACCTCATCATCAGAAAGCCAAAAGGAGTGACGAGAGGAGTGGGGGTCCACTATCCCCTTCAAAAGCACACCCAATGACATTGAGACTTCCCACTAGGCCCCACCTCTTAAAAGTTCTACCACCTCCCAATAGTACCTCCTTTGGTACCAAGCCCTGGACACATGGGCCTCTGGGAGGCAGTTAGTATCTAAACTATAAGACTGGGTACCTTATGAATAATAGAAATCTATAGCTGGGCATAGTGGTACACATCTATAATCCCATTAACTTGGGAGGCTGAGGCAGGAGGATCATGAGTTTGAGGCCAGAGGCAGCCTGTGTAGCTTAGCAAGGCCCTATCTCAAGATAAAAAGAATTTTAAAAGGGGCTAGGGGTGCAACCCACTGGTAGAGCACTTGCAAAGTATGCACATGGCCCTGGGTTCAACACCCAAGTACCACACACACACACACACACACACACAAATAGAAATTTATTATGAATTTATTACAGATCAAGGAAGCAGCAGATTAGGTGTCTGGTAAGGGTTGCTCCTCCTAGCTGGCATCTTCCTTACGTGGTGGAAGAGACAGACATCCCTTTAGCCTCTTTTTAAAGGACACTCATCCTATTCATGAGGGCTCTACCCCATGACCAAGTCATCTCCCAGGTAGCCCCTCTCCTGATCCTGCTGCACTGGCGATTCAATTTGAACGTATGAGCTGGGGAGGGGCACAGACATTCACACACGATGCTTTGCTTTCCATCACAGTTCGAGAAAGGGGGTTGTCAAAATCTGGACACACTCATGGGAGGGCGTCCTTCTGGGCAAGCCACCTACCGTGCTTATCTCAGGGAGCTGTGTCTCAGGAATCCTCAATCACAGCAAGGTTCTTAACGTTCCAGAGGTCAGGGACTCCCTTGGGAATCCAGAGAAAGCGACCGACTCTTCACAAAAATGCATAAGCACCACTTTAAATATAATCCCATGGGAGATGAGGGGACACAGATCCCCTGTAGCCCATCCCAGACCCCAGGTTAGGGATCCCTATCAGAGAAGACAGTCAACCGGTACTTTAATCATCCCTCCAAATTCAGTTGCAGTTTCTTAATTGTAATGTGACTCCCTGGGAATCTGTCTATAATGCTGAAATTCATTTTGCTCCCATCCCAGGTTCTGCCCTTGAGACGCTTGTGAAATGAGCTTCAGAGAGCAGTTCAGATGGGCACGTGCTGTTTCTCACCTGATGTGGCATCATGTCAGGAGTCATGCCCTGTCTTGCCAGCCTGGGATACAGAATAAGGTCATGTCTCTTTGGAAATTCAAGTTAAATGACTCTAAGCCCTCAGTTTGTTTATAATGGAAACACTGTTCTTATTACAAAGTTATGTGCTCCTAAACTATTTTCTGGAAATCCTGAGGCATGGCTTCATGGTCAGTGAGCATCCTTTTAGCTGCTTCTGAAGCCTGTGCCACCACCCTCTGGGGTCACCACTGTGCTGCTGGGCAAGACATGAATGTCCCATGGGCCAAAACAAGGCAGCAGTTCTATAAAGACTTTGCCACTGGACTTGATGGCAGAGCCTATAATCCCAACAACTCAGGAAGCAGAGGCAGGAGGATCATGAATTTGAGGCCAGAGTCAGCCTGCACAACTTAGGAAGACACTGAGTCAGAATTTAGAAAAAATTTTAAAAGGGACGGCGGGTGCAGCTCAGTGGTAGAGAACTTGCCTAGCATGTACAAGGCCCTGAGTACAACTCCCCAGTGGCACAAGACAAAACAAAAATGACTTCTAAAATCACATAGTCAAGAGTCACAGATGTTATTGTACCCTTTGTGATGATGGTGGTGTGTAGGGGCATTGTTTTAGTTTCCATTGACCAGTTCTTCCAGCTAAAACATTACCTCATATATTGCTCAGCAGGGCATGCATTGTATCAGGAACTACAGAAATATAACTGCTCATGAACGTGATAGGTCAGTAACGTAAGTACACAAATTCAATATATTTACTTACTCACAAAGCCATACAAGTGATAGATAAAGAAATATCTGTAGTCTCTGGGTATGGTGGCACTCATCTGTAATCCCAGCTGCTCAGGAGGTGGCTGAAGCAGGTGGATTTTCTTGAGTTCAGGAGTTCGAGACCAGACTAGGCAACACAGTGAAACGCTGTCTTAATAAAAAAACAATAGATGGATAGAGAAATAGAAAGAATCTATATGTATATCTATATCTAGAATCTATATCTATATTTATTTATATCTATATTATATCTATATTTATATTTATGTATTTATACATATAGATAGAATCTATATCTATATCTATATTTATTTATATCTATATTTATCTATAATCTATATTATATTTATAGATAATAGATAATCTATTATCTATATTCTTACTTATTTTTTAAACCTTTTTTTCTTTTCTGCAGTGCTGGGAATCGAACCCTTGCACATGCTAAGCAAGTGCTCTCCACTGAGCTACATCTCCAGTCTTTGTATCTATATTTATATATGATCTGTATATATAATAGATTTTAAGCCAGCATGTATCATGTGCATTTCTTCCAGCTCTTCCAGCAGGACAGTTTTAGCCTACAGATTAAGGAGGCAGAGGTCAAGAGTCAGGACAGAAAAGACTGTTCCAAAGATATCTCCCTTCTGTTACAGGGTAATAGGCAGAAAAGAAGGGAATAGAGAGCTCTGCTGCCAGTCACCTCCTCACCTACTCATGTGCTTCTGGGTCACTAGTAAAATGAATATCAATGTGAGCCTCCTGTGGGACAAAGGCTTTGGTCTGGTGGTCCCTGCCTCCCTGATAGATAATACCATTACAAACAACACACTTGCTAGAAAGAAACAGAGAATTAAAATCACTGCTCACTCCTGCATTCATCCAGGAAGGATGATAAGACCTTGAGAGGTACATCACCCACAGCAATCGAAAAGGACATTGTTTAGTGGATTATGCTCCTTTATCAAGATCGGTAGCTGCCTGGATTTCTATAACCTTTTAAAATGCCTGCCTCTGAGCTCAGTCCTTGAAGACAATGGGAATCCATTAACCTATTCCAGGCATAGACCCCCAGGGAAATGTTTCTTTCCTTCCTCAAAAGACTAAAACCCCACTATAAATATCACACCTCATCTTAGCTCAAGGCAGCTGTAGCTCTTCAGTACTGCCCACCTTCACATCTTGAAGGTGTTCTGCCTTTATCTTCACATCTGGCAGATATAATGCCTCTATCATCTATGTCTATAGTCTCTATCTTTAATAAACATATTCTATATAGTCTATGCTATAATTTCTGTGTCTCATATAAATTCTTTTATGTAGGGAAACTCAGATGAACTGAAGTATCTGCTGCTGGGGAGCAGGAGGTAAATGTTGCTGCTTGGGAAGGAGCTGCTTGCCGCTGGCCTCCAGACCCGCACTCAGACCTGTGCACCCTTCTCCAATCCACTTCCCACCTCTCCCCACTAGCCCTTCCCCAAGACCTGAGTTTAACAAGTGTGGTACACAAGTGGCCTGGAGAGGGTACCTAACTCCTCAGTGAACAGTCTCACCCTTCACTGTTAATTTAAGTGGACAGCCACCTTCTCAAGAGCTCTCAGACCATTCCCAGCTCAGAGACTAAGACCCATAATGGAGGATTGGGGTGGGTGGAGAGATGGGAAGGATGAAGACCAAAGGGAGAGAGAAAGAGGGGGAGAGAGAGAGGAGAGAAGCTGTATGAGATAAATGTTCCTCAATTCATAATCAGGCCTCAGGCCATTTCTACTCATCCACATTCACCCAAGAGGTGCTGATCACAATGAGCGCCTATTCTTGCCAAGGCGGGTGAAAATTCCCTCCCAGCAGCCCAATGTCCTTCAGTCTTGCCTGATTTCTTTTTCAAATTGAACTTGTGGAGAGTGCAAATCTGCAGTCATTCTACAATCCTTTGCAAAGCAAACCACCCCAGAATTCAGTGGCTTAAAACAACCACCATAACTACCTGGAACAAACTTTGAACAAAGTATTTGGACTATTTACCCTGAGGCTAGAGATAAAAGTTATCTGTAAAAATCAAACCCAAGTCAGTAAAGTTTTCTGATTGTTGTTTCTCTGCAGGGGTATCGGTTAACAATTTTGAAATTGCCCTCCGTATACTCTAGGATTAAGGAAATAAGAATATATCAGATGATAGGATCCAGGTTTTTCAGTACTGCAAAAGGTGAACTCATGGTTTGAACTAATGGTTTTTAATATAAAGAGATACATAGATGCAAAAATAAAGTGTAGTTCTGTACCTATGCTTATGTGCACATGTACACATCCATATATTTCTGTATGTGAAGAGGGCAAAAAAGACAATGACATTCAAGTAACAATGTGCACACCAACCACACAGATCTCAGTTTCTAAATACTTTTCCCCACTATAAAGAACCAGGGCTTCTTAGGAAAATGATTGATTCAAAGGCTGGGGCAGAGACAGTACAGGGTGAGCCTGAAACAGCTTGTGCCAAAAATAGTCTAGAACAGCTCAAAGAATCATGGAAATGTGAAAAGGTTCAGGGGCTTGTTTGAAGAAGCTCTCAAAGTCCAAATCTTACACAATTTAAACTTCAGGAAAAAAAATATGGTAGTAATAGATTATAACCCACTGAATCAAATAAAAGCCAATGAGTTAAAAATGAGCTAGATAAATAAATGGGCAGAGGGGAAGCTCTTTCTTATGGTAATTAATAAGGACAGAAAGAATTACTAAACTAGAAAATCACCATTTGGCAATGATCGTGATAATAACTGATTTGTTAATATCATCATTAGCAGATACCAATGCTAGTGCATTAGTCACATGAGCAACAAGATAGTGACCTAGCCTTAGAGTATCACTCTGTGAGATTTTCTTATTAATTACAAAGAAAAATAGTAACTTTACATAGAGTAAAATTATAAAACTATCAGACATCATTATAACCAAATATTCAAGTTTAACATCATCAGGAATGGGATAAATCAACATTGCTTACCCCTGATACAATGCACAGAAAAAAATATAGCATTCCTTTTGTTCCATTTTCACCAAAAATATATGATCTGAATCAAATAATGAGGAAACATCAGATAAACCCACATTAAGAAGCATTCTACAAACTAACAGGCTGGGACTTTACAAAAGTATCAATGTCATGAAAAGAAAAGAAAACCTTAGGAATTGGCCCAGGTTAAGGGACATTCTAGAGAAACAAGTGAATGCAATGCATGATCCAGGATTTTCTTTATCTATAAAGGATGATTTTGGTACAATTGGCAAACTTTTTTTTTTTTTTTCGGTACTGGGGGTTGAACCCAGGGCCTTGCACTTGCATACTCTGCAAATGCTGGACCACTGAGCTGCACTCCCAGCCCTTTTTTTTACTTTTTGAGACAGGGTCTCACTAAGTTACGCAGACTGGTCTGGCTTCTGGTCTCGAGCTTGCAATCTTCCTGCCTCTGCCTCCACAATTGGCAAAATTTGAACAAGGTCTAGAAATTAGATATCAAATGTAATTTTCTGATTTTTAAAATTATACTATATTTATGTAAGATAATTTTCTTGTCTTTTAGGAGACACACATTTGTCTTAAATAGGTCTAAAGAAGTATCATGTCTACAACTTGTACTCTGTTGGGGAAGTGTTAACGTTTGGGGAATTTGGATGAAAGAGAAAGAGGATTTTTAAAACTGTTGTTGGCATATATTAATTGTATAAAATAATGGGTTTCATTATGACATTTCCATACACATGTATAACATACTTTGATCATACTCACCTCCCTCCATTACCTTTGGGATTTTTTGGTCCCATATAGTTTTACATCTTTTCTGTAAGTCTATAATTATATCAAAAGAGAAAGGATTTTTTTAAAACTGTTTTCTTATTTCTCCCATTCTTGTGGGCAGTCTGGACAGTTTTTCTTCTGTCCATAGTTGATATTTCTTTCATCTGTAATCAGATGCCAGGCCAGGAATATTCCTCATGGTCCCACTTGCACCTCCTCTCCTCCTATTCTTTGGTGAGGGTGTCTGGGAGGCTGGGATCAGCAGGGACACTGGGAAAAGGGTAGTTCTCTTCCCATGTAGTATTAGAACATCTCCCTTCCAACTGGGAGCTGGTCTTGTTACCCCATGCCTCTGGGCTCCTGAAAATGCCAGAGTGGAAGTCGCCAGAATTTCTTGAGACATAGGGCTAGAAAAGGCATGTGTCATTTGCCCTGCAGTGCAGTTCTGTTGATTCAAAAGGGCCACAGGTCCTGCTGGGATCAATGTGGAGGGACTTAACAAAGGTCTTGCCATCTGGTAGGTGAGATTACCTTTGTCCCATATGTGCAGACCAGTTTCAACATCCATAACAAGTCAGGATCCAATCAGAAGGCAAAACTACTAGTTGTGGTACAGAAAAAGGGGTTTGTTAAAGGAACAAGACCTCACACAATTGTGGGAGAAACTGAGGAAAAGGAATCCAAAGGAAGGGCTGGGAAGTCAGCAGAGCACTGGCAGAGGTGGATGAGTCAGGGTCTGCAAGGGAAGCTGGGAGGCAGGCATGTCTCATGCTGGAGTGGGACCATGTGGAGGTTGGTAGAGAAGTCAGGAGGAAGCAGCAGCCATAGATCCAGGTAGAGTGGTGAGAAGGTGGAATCTTCCAGCACCTCTGTATCTGTCTTCCTCTGTATCTGAACTACAGGGTCCCCGTTTCCTTTCTTCCTTCCAGATCTCACACAAGTTTCTCTTTGGCCACGTCTAAGCTGGAACCATCTAGGGAAGGAGATTGTGACAAACCTTAAGATCAAAACTCCTTGGAAAGCTGAGCCAATCCGTGGACAACAGTGCAGTACAGAATCGCCCTGACCACAGTGGACGTTCTGCAGGAGTGAGAGATAAACTTTAGTGATACCAAGCAACTGTGGTTTTAGAGTCGTCATCATTGCAACCTATGCCAACGGATAAGATAGATATTATTATTCTGATTTCAGAGATAAGGAAACTGTGAAATTGATGCGTGATGGTAAAAAGTTTAAATTCAGAGTTCTTTAAGGACTTTGATGTCTCCCTCATATAACTTATGACTTCTATCTTTTCCTTTTCTTTTTCTTCTACCTCTTTTAAACAGTACTCCAATTCCACCCCAAATTCCATCTCGTGCCTCCATTGGCCCCCACGTTACTAGGATGAGGTCCCTGAGGACAGAGACTGTGTCAGGCAGTGTTGCACACAAAGCGGATGCTCAATGAAGATGAGTTTAACTGAGTCACTACCAATAGCATCACATTTGCGTTATTTTTTGAGATACAAAACAACCCACTCTGTGATGATCTTTTTATTTGAGAAGTCAAACATTTTGAGAAAAAGAAAATCCTTATTACAAGTTTAAAACTTTTACTATTATCAGCAAACTTTTATTGAATGCTAGACCACTATGCTCTGCATTTACATGAATTATCTCACTGGATCCTGGTGAGGCAGTCTACAAATACAGCTGCTGTCAAGGTCTCTCTTCCCTCTGTTCCCATGCCACTCCTTCCACCAAATGGTGGAGTCCTTTTCCCCTTACCTTGAACCTGGTCATTCCTTGTGGCTTGTTTTGACCAAAAGGTAAGTGGAAGTGGCATTGTGCTAGTTCTGAGTTTAGTTCTTTTGTTGTTGTTGTTGTTGTTGTTGTTGGTGGTGGTGGTGGTGGTGGTGGTGGTGTGTGTGGGTGTGTATATGTTATTTGTTTTGTTTTTTGAGATAAGGTCTTGCTATACATCCCAGCCTCAAACTCACTCTGTAGCCCAGGCTGACTTCAAACTTGTGATCCTCCTGCCTCAGCCTCCCAAATGCTGGGATTACAGGTGTGCACCACCATGCCAAGCTCTGAGTTTAAGTCTTAAGAGACCTGGCAGCTTCTCCTTTCACTGTGAGGAAGCCAGGAACCACACGGTACAGAACCTTAGGTAAATGACTGAATAAAGAGAGGCCACCTGGAGAAAGAGATGAGCCCTGAAGCACCCGATATGAGAATGAAGACTTCTTGGGCCATCCAGCTTAGCCAAATAGCCAGCTAAATGCAACTGTGAGCCTAGCTCTGGCTGATGCCAAATGAAGAAGAACCACTCAGCCAAGCTTTTCCTGAATTCCTGAACTCCAGAGTCATAAGAAATAAATTGCTGTTCCAAGTCACTCTTTTGGGGGTGGTCACTGCACAGCAATGGTTAATGGACTCACCTGACACCAGTTATGTACTATAAGTTCTATTAGGGCTGGGAGAAATTAAAAATCTTAAGTTCCCACAGTTAATAAGTGACAGCCAGTTTCATCTGATCCCAAAGCCAAAACTCCTAACCATACCCTATATTTTCTCTAAGGTCAATTAATTAGTTTAAGAACTTTACAATATACTTTGTGTAACTTGAAAGCTATGAGTCATTACTGTGTGAGGAATTCAATGAGAATTGCAAACTTTCCAAAGGTTATTCCTAAGCAACCTTTTCTAGTGATGATGCACCATGAACTTTGTGTTTATACCATGCTTCCTTGTGGCCTTGAGAAAAATGAAGGAACATATCGTGGTTGTGACCTCCACCACTGTCATGGCTATGCACCAGGGAGTCTGAAGTAAGTCTGTCAGACGAATGTGTGCCATGTGGCATGAAGTAGATATAGTGCATAGTTGTGAAGATGAAAGGAACAACTAAGATTATTTTTCTCAAATTAGTTTTAACTACATTTCATGTTCGTGCATAACATAGTTATTGCATGTGGCAGGTTGAGTTTTCCAAAGATAGTCATATGAGTATCTCCCATTTCACATAGTCTTCTGTAGGGTGAACGTTTCATTCTCCTGTCAAGTGGGATGTCTCTTTCTCCACTGCTTTGGTTTAGGAGGACTGCATGCTTGCTTTTATCAATATCATATATTGGAAATGATTCTGTGTCAGTTCTTGTCAGAGCCTTTAATTAGCCTGCTCGTAGAAGGCAGCTGCCGTACAAGAAAAGCAGCTCTCTGAGATTCCTATGCTGTAGGAAGGCCAAGCCACATGTACAGACCCTGGGGGATGAAACATCACTTGAGAGGGGTAGGGGAGAGAAAGGAGCCCTATACAGGCCAGACTCTTGAGTTAAAATCCCTTCCAGAAGTGAGTCCTCCAGCTGCCCCAGATAACACCATGTGGAACAGACATAAACCAACCAGCTGAGCCCTTCCCAAGTTCCCACCTACAAAATCATGAGAAAAATTAATGGCTGTATTAAGCCACTCAGTGTTGGAGAATTTTGTTTCATAGGTATTGATAACTAGAACACTGAATAATAAATATTAGAAGGTGGATGTTAATTTTTTACATCAAGCTGTATTTAGGATCTAAAATCATACATTACAGGCTGCCTAGGCTATGAGTTCCAAGAAGATTATATTAATATTAATGTCCCAAGTTCAGTGGCTCTGAGGGCCTCCACCCTGACTGCAGCACCTTAGACTCTCCCACCATCATCATTGCTCAGTTTTTCTAGACACTTCTAGAAGGCTGTTACAGGTTGAATCTAAAATATCCCTTAAAGGTCATGTGTTTGGATGCGTGGTCCCAAGCTGGTGGCACTATCCTGGAAGTTGATGGATGTTTAGGAGCTAAGCTGGCTTTGTGGAGGTGGATGACTGGGGGCAGGCTTTTGGAGGTTTTATGTGGGCTGCCAGTTCCATTCTCTTTCTGCTTCCCCATCACCACGGTGTGAGATCCTCTGCTACAAGCCCTGCTGTTTGCTCCACCGCCATGCCTGCCCTTCTGCCCCACCTTCCTGGCTGTGTGGACTGACATTCTCTGAACCATGAGCCCCCAACAAATCATTTTTCCCGTAAATGTGTTTCTGTCAAGTATTTTGCCACATCAACACACAGGCTGACTAACGAAGAACCCATGTGTCACCCACACCAATCTGCCAGTGGCAATCGCCATGGAGATTGCCCATGTCACTCTGTTTCTACTCTAGATTCCACTCCTTCTTGTCCACTACCCAGGATGCCACTTAAATCTGTCTTACTCTCACTACTGCTGACTGGTCTTGTCACGGGTGCTGTCCCTGGATGCTTTCTCAGCCAATCCCAAGTCTAGTGGGGCACTGTGGGACAAGCCTGGTGTCTCACAAAGTCTCTGGCCCTCATCCCCAGCAACAGCTTCTGTCCATTTCAAGGCACCAAGCGAGGAACAGACAGCATACTATTGACCCCGCCATCTCTGATTCCATTCCTATAGTCCCAATTCTCTCTGCCACGACTATACAGCACCCCCCACACTCACAAAACCAGCATCTCCCAGGCAGTTAGGGGGTGCAAAGGAGCCATCGGAAGGAGTACTACTAGCCCCTTTCACTGCTGCCTGTCAGGATGACCTTTTTAAGAATTTGCAAGGATCTTGGGAATAAATAAGCAGCAAACAAACAAAAAGGGGGGAAAAAAAAGTCTTCAGGACCATGGATGTGACTTAGTGGCCTCACACCAAGCACTTGTGAGGCCCTTTGTTCAATCCCCAGCACCACAAATAAACAAACACAACAATGCAACCCCTTTTATAGCATGGCAGAAAACCAGCAGAGCTCTTAAATGCATTTTTCTTCCTAGACTTTTGCACCTCTGCAAAATGGCAAGATGTAGCTTTAGAAAACTGCAAAGTCTAAAAGGTCTCCACAGCAGAGGATGGGGACCGGCCTCAAAGAAGGAGCAGAAAAAGAAGGTGGAAATGAAGGGCAACGAGGGAAAGGCAGAGGAGCCATCCACCCTGGAGCAGCAGCCCAGCTCTCCTCTGCAGGCTGTAAGTGCCTTCTCAATAATGAATGGGGCGAGTCAGCTCCCCAGCGATCCCCTGGAGCCTCCACTCGTGAGTCAGTTCAATTATTGATGGAAAAATACATGGTGATGTAGCCCGAGCTGACAGCTGGGAGACAAGCTGACAGCAATTTAAATGGACTCTGCCCCCAATCAAGCAGAGGCCACTCTCTGATTCTCAGAGGCTGGAGGTCCTGGGTGTGTCTGTGTCCAAATGTCCCCTTTTATAAGGAAATAGTCATATTTGATTAGAACCCTCTCTAATCACCTCATTTTAGGTTGATTACCTGCAAAGATTGTATTTCTAAGTAAGGTCACATTCATAGGAATTGGGGATAGGACTTTCACCTCTTTGGGGAGACACACCTGAGACCACGAGGGCCCTTTGTATCAAACCTTGTGCTACTTTTTCCACACTGGCTCTTAGACTCATCATGACTGTGTTTGGTGCCACCTGCCTATCTCTTGGACCCCACCCCAGGCCATCCTGGCTCACTCCTGGAGCTCTTTGCCACACTTGTGCCCAGCCCTGGCTCTAGAGCCTCACTGAGGTTGGCACCCTGACCTGGAAGGCCCTGGACTTTCAAATAATAGGGCTCCTTACCTCCCTATAGTCAGTCTTGCCAGCTTCTTGAAGGGTCAGACCATTTCTGTGCACCTAAGATGTGCAGGAAACAGCCCTGCTAACTGCTAAGCCATGTAGAAGGCGAGGTGGGGTGATCATCGCCCTTGTGGAAGTGTGTTGGCTTCCCAGTTCACTTGAGTTGAAAACTTGCATTTTCCTGGCCTCTGGGGTCATCACCCAGTGCATAGAACTAGCCCTCCAGGGACTTAAACTCTTTGGAACTTCCTTCTCTCACCTATAAAACACCTGCATTGAACTGCGTGTTTCTAAGCTCTTTGGGCTGTATGGATCAAGGTGGGCAAGCAGAGGTGGTGGAGGAAATATGTATGATGTCTAGCGATGTATATTCCTCTTGAGCCTTCCCAGGGCAGATAGTCTCCTTTGCTCATTGGGAAAAACTCAGGGGCCAGCATATTGCCTGGAGAACAAAAGGTATTCAGTCGATATTTGTCAAATATGAAGAAGGATCAACAAATTAGTGAATATCACAAAAATGCAATGTGTTGCTGCTAGGTGCCATTGAGTAAAATGCAATTTGTTGTTGTTAAGTGCCATGAGTTGGTGTCTAACTCATAGCAACTCTGTGTACAACAGGCAAAACAGTATTGTCAGTGTTTCTGTTATTTATGTGGATTTTCAACGGCTGATTGTTTTTTGGGAGTAGGTTGCTGGGTCCTTCTCCCAAACCTAAAGCACCAAATGTTCCCAGGTAGTCTCCCATCCAAGTACTAACCAGGTCCGACCCTTCTTAGCTTCTGAGATCTGACAGGATTGATGCCACAGTGGTATGGCTGCAGGCCACAAAAATGCAATGGTTTTTGTGAATTCTGATCTTTTTACCTTTCTGAAACAAACTTAAGGTAAAGAATCTCTTATAGTCAGATTCACTGGCCTACATAAATTGGAGCAGCCACAGCCTTGGGGGTGGGGGCATGGGTATGTCCCCCGTGGAACACGGACTTCTGGGCAAGGAGATTGTCACCTATAGGCTTTCCAGGAACATGTTTGTCTTCAAGCTTCTCAGACGCTCTTTCTCCCAGAACTCCCCCTTTATCCTTCTGCTGACATGCTGTGCTGCTGGGTCAGTATGACGCAATGGCTAAGCCACGTGAAGCTCTAGTGCCCAGGAAAAATCCTCTAGTAAAACATAAAGGTGATGGTTTCTCTGGTTTTGGTTTTTGTTTTTCACTTGTGTTTATTTATTTATTTATTTATTTTTTTGTAGCAGGAAACCGAGGAGAACAAAAATATTCCCCAAGGGGAAAAAGGTTTTAAGGTTTTTCTTCCCTCTCAACAATAACGCCTACTCTTTGTCTTCTTCCAGCCCTCCAACATAGCCCTCCCTTTATCCCCCAGGGTTAGAAAACTGAAAACAAGATAAAATAAATCCAGGAGGGAAGGTACAAAGGGGGAAGAATGACTCGGAGAATGAGGAGAATTCTGGAGAGATTTTTTCCTTACCAGGAAAAGGAGAAAGTTCTGTGCTATGGGGATCTCAGGAAGAGAGCTGCCACCACTCTGCTGAGCCTTTGTAGCACTGCCCAAGACCCTCTGCCCTGCAGAGTGACTTTATCCAGCCATGGGCCCCATGAGCTTCTCTGGGCAGCTCTCGGAGAGATAGATGAAGAGGGTGCAGCATCATTCACAGAGCAGGGAGGCTGTGACCAGGTGTGGTTCTAGAGTCTAGAGCTATAAAGATGGGAAGCAAAGTCCCTTTGCTAACAAAGACTGTGGAGGAGGCCCAGTTGGTTCTGTGGGGATCTGCAGGAACAATTTCTTATGGCCACAGGGGGCAGCAGGAAGCCTTCACAGAACAACGAAGACTTAAAGGATAAATACTATCAGCCAAACATAAAACCAAGGAGAGGACATTCTGGGCAAAGGGAACACCATGTCCAAAGGCACAGAGCTGTGATGGGCCCTGGTGTGCTGTATAGCAGAAGCAGCGGTGTACTGCTGCATTGTAAAGCTCAAGGTGGAAGGAGCAGGCGAGAGGTTTGGACTGTTTCTTGAAGTGCCGAAGGAAGGTGCAATGAAGGGGACAAGGTGGGATATGTGGTCTAGACGGAGCATCACCCAAGATAATGCAACCATGAAGAGAAGGAGCCAGGAAGAGAAAGCAGATCTAGAAGCAGTATGGCAGGGCTGGGGGCAGGAGTTTTGGTGGCAGATAATACCTGGTCCATTAGACGAGTTCCTTCACCTCTGCTAGTCTCTCCTATGATATGGGCTGTCTCAGTCGGTTTTCTGCTGCTATAACAGAACACCACAGACTGGGTAAATTATAAACTATACAAGTTCATTCAGCTCATATTTCCACAGGCTGGGAAGTCCAAGGTCATGGAGGTGCATCAGGTGAGGGCCTTCTTGCTCCGTCCTAACATAGCAGAAGGACAAATGAGTACATGACAGACCAAGAAAGACAGCAAGCAGGGGCCAAACTTGTAACAAACCCATTCTCATAAGAACCAACCCCCCCCCCCCCAAGAATGACATTAATCCATTCCTGGTGAAATAGAAACTATTATCTGCATTTTACAGATGAGGAAACAAAAGTAAAGGCAACAGAAGTCATTTCCCTCAGTCACATAGCTGGTAGGAAAGTGATAGAACTGGGTCTAGTCCAACCAGCCAGCACCAGAGTAAAGGACTCTGATCCCAGAGTTTCAACAGCCATGCTGAGAAGTCCTTGCTTTTCTCACCACACCAAAGTATATCCAAGTTATAGAAGGGTGGAAAAGAGACTAGGAAGGGGAAAAGGCTGGCACAGTGGGTCTGTCCATGCTCAGGCACTGCCAGGCCCTCACTCCATGGCCGGGCTGCGAAGGTGCAACCCAGGTTGATGCAATGGGTGGCCGCCTCCCTGGCAGCAGGTAGAGTCTCTGCCACAACCACCAAACTCAGTGCATGTCAGAGGGGCAGCTACTCCACCATCATTATCTTGTGCTGAAGTACATTGAGTGCCAAGGACAAGGGAGCTGGCCTGGTAAGGGACCTTGGTTTAACTTTGTGGTGGCTGGTGGTCCCTGGGAAGTAACTTATCAACTTCTAGAAATGAGTAGGGTCTGCAGAACACAGACCAGGCTGTCTGCCCCACAAGCTTTGCTCCATTTCATTTAATTGCTTAGTTTTCACCACAACTTGGTTTTGAGGTAAATATCAGTATTCCCAATTTACAAATGGGAAAACTGAGATGCAGGAAAGAAAAATAACTTGTCAAATAATTGGTTGGATTAGGATTCCCACCAAGTGTCCTGACTCAGTATTGTGAGTGGGGAGGAACAGGAAACAGAGGGTTCCAAAGAAAACTCACTCTGCTTATGGAGCTGCCTGGGATGGTCCTGGGATAGTTGAGGATGCTGGAGGCCTTGCTGCTTGGTCCCAATTTGCTTGTCTCAACTCCTAAACTGATTCGGTTCTAATGTAAAGTGAGGTTAAAAACCAGACCTATAACATTATTCAATTTGTTGGTTTGGAGTCTCAGAGTGGGAAGAGTCGGGCGTGAGAAGGCTATGGGCAGGGACTCAGACTGCCAGCAGTGCGAGCATGAATCACTTGGTAGAACAGAGTCAGGACTCTGTCATCAGGACTAGAGCCAGGCTGGCCTGGGGTGAGCAAGTGTCCCTAAGAGAGGTCAGGGACTGGGCTTTTTTTTTATTATTTAGTTATTTATTTACTTATTATTTTATAGTACTTGGTGGTTGAACCCAGGGCCTTTCACATACTTTGCAAGTTCTCTACCACTAAGCTGCACGCCTAGCACATTTAATATTTTTGTTTTGAGCCAGGGTCTCGCTAAATTATGCACGCTGTCTCTGGCTTTGAACTTGTGATCTTCCTGCCTCTACCTCCTAAATTGTTGGGATTACAGGTGTGAGCCACTGTGCCCAGCTGGGACATGGGCTTTTAATCCCAGCTCTGCCCATGTCCCAGCTGGGCCCCACTACCCACTGTGGAACAGTTTCCTTAAGCCTAGAATGGAGGTTTGGACTTAGGTTACCTTGAAGATTATACTCTGCTCTAACGTCCTTCTCTGCTTTTGGAATAGGGAATCGTTTTCCCTGTCTCTGTCTGCTAAGAGCTGAACCTTTGCAATTCTCCAAGGCAACGGCTTAAATGGATGGTTTGGTCAGAGTGAGTATGGCATGGAGGTTAAAGTTCAGGTTCTAGAATCTGGCAGGTCTGCCTTCATATTCCAATTTGGTCAGTTTTTAATGGTATGAACTAGGCAAGCTACTTCCCCTCCCCATGGTCTCATTTTCCCTATCTATGTAATGAGAATATCCATTTTAAATATGTGTCAGGAACTGAATGTTTGTGGTCCCCCTGCCTCTGTATTTTGAAGCCCTAACACCCAATGTGATGACATTTGGAGACAGAACCTTTGGGAGGTAATTAGGGTTAAATGATAGGTTTCATATTCTTATTGTTGTTGTTGTTAGGTGCCATCGAGTCGGTATCCGACTCATAGCGACCCTCATAGGGTTTTCAATGGCTGACTGTTTTGGGATTGCCTTGGGAGTGGATTGTCAGGTCCTTCTCCCATTTTTTCGGTGCTGGGAATTGAACTTGGGACCTCAGAGACTGCAGCACAGAGCTCCACCAACTGAGCTAAATCCCAGCCCCTCATATTCTTATAGGAAAAAGAAAAAGAAATGAATTTCTCTCTCTCTCTCATTCTCACTCTTGCTCTCACTCTCGCTTTCACTCTAGCACTTGAGCCTCCTTGCAAGGACACAATGAAAGAATGGCCACCTGCAAGCCAGGAAGAGAAGACATCACCAGACCCCAAATATGCAGACTCAGTTCCTTGATCTTGAAATTCCCACATTGAGAAAGAATGTTTGTTGTTTAAACCACATAATCTGTGATTTTTTTTATGGCAACCTGAGCCGATATATGGTATATGCTATGTTGTTGTTGGGTGCTGTTGAGTTGGATCTGACTCATAAGGACCCTAAGTACAGTAGAATGAAGAACTACCCAACACTGTGCCGTGCACATCATCTTTTTATGTTTGAGCCCATTGTTGCAGTCACTGTGTTTATTCTCATTTTGAGTCTTGTCACATGAGCAAAAGGAGGTCCCAGGGGCTTTACTCCATTCCCATCATTAAGGTAGACTCTAATTTGAGGAGGCAACCCTTCCCCAGTTCTTTCTTGAATGCCTTCTACCCTAGAGGGCTCATTTTCGTGCACTATATTTGACAGTGCTTCTCTGCTATTCATAGGGTTTTCAATGACTAGTTGTTTTGAGAGTAGGCTGCTGGGTCATCCTCCCTAGTCTGTCTTAGTATGGAAGCTTAGCTGAAACCTGTCCACCATGGGTGGCTCTGCTGGTATCCAAAATACTGGTGGCTTTCAGGATCACAGCAACAGGCAATCCCCCACAGCAAAATAAGCTGACAGACACGTGGGTGTATATGCTCTAATGAAATTTAAATGAAATAATGCACAGCATAGGTCTTAACACATAGGCTGGTGAACAGGAAGTCCCCCAGTACATTGTATCTATTGGTGTGATGACCTCATTCTTGCCTTGTCCTGATGTCATCCTGATTTCTCCTGAAAATTAGGTCCATTTCATGAGAAATGGCTGGCCATCCCAGGGCACCACAAGAGTTGCATTTTGTGGAGAAAATTCTTCTTTGTGAAGGACAGCCCTTGCAAAGGCATTGCCCAGGACATTAAGCATCCCTGCCCCCCCACCCCTTTAATGCCAGCACTGGCTTCCCTCTCTTACTCCATCATTGGGGTAACCAAAACATCTTCTCCACATTTCTGAGCCCCTTGCCAGAGTCAATCCTCTAGCTGAGAGCTGTAGAGAGGAAAATGTCCCCTCCTTTGTTCCTGAAGGCTGACTTAGTGGGACTGATCTGGTTGGATGGACTGTGGCCTGCTTGGTCTCTAATGATTAAAGGAGCCACCAGAGACCTAGGGGGACCCCAGGGAAGTCAGTAGTCAGATACTGGTGAAAGGGTGACTAAGGGTCCTCTCTGGCTTCCTGGTGCCTTTTTGGGGCTCATTCTTTTTCATTACATTAACAAAAATGTATTTAGCACCATTAGCCCTGCAGGAAATGCAAATCAAAACCCCAGTGAAGTACGACTTTACACCCACTAGCACGGCTATAATCAAAAACAGAGTGGAGGTGCAGTTCAGAGCAATTGCCTAGACTCTGGAGACTCTAAGTTCAATACTCAGCACCACAAAACTAATAAACAAATGAACAAAAGAACAAACACCAGACAGTAATAAGAGTAAGAATGTTAAGAAATTGAACCCCTCTTACACTGCTTGTGGAAAAGTAAAATGATGTAGCTGATTTGGAAAACAGTCTGGCAGTAATTCAAAAGTTAAACATAGTGGGGCATGGTCATGCATAGCTGCAATCCCAGCACTCTGGAGGCTGAGGCAGAAAGATCATGGGTTCAAGACCAATCTGGTCTACATAGACAGATCCTGACTCAAAAAAGACACAAACAAAAGAACTTATACACAAATGTTCATAGCACTATTATTTGTAACAGTCAAAAAGGAGAGACAATCCAAATGTCCACCAATAGATGAATGGGTAAACTGTGGTATATCCATACAATGGGACATTATTTAGAAATAAAAAGGAATGAAGTACTGATGCATATTGTAATGTTTTTAAGCATTGAACCTTGAAAACATTATACTAAGTGAAAGAAACCAGTCACAAAAGACTATCCATTGTATGACTCCATTTATTTCAAATATCCAGAACAAGAAAAGACAATCTGATGTCACTTATAGGAGGAATCTGAAGTCATCAGACTCATTGAGAAAGTGGAATGGTGGTAATCATGGGCGTGTGAGGAAAGGGAAGAAGAGATTTCTTGTTTAATGGGTATAGAGTTTTAGTTCTGCAAAATGAAAATGTTCTGGAGATCTGTTTCACAAAAATATGAATATTCTTAACACTACTGAATTGTACACTTAAAAATGAGTAAGATGGTAAATTTTATGATGTTTGTTATCACAATATTTTTTTCTTTTTCTATCTTTCTTTCTTTCTGGTTTTTTTTTTTTTTTTTTAGGTACTGGAGGATGAACCCAGGGCCTCAGGCTTGCATGCTTTGCAAGTGCTGGACCACTGTGCTGCACCTCCAGCCCTTTTTTTTTTTTTTTTTTTTTTTTTTTTTTTTTTTTTTTTTTTTTTTTTTTACTTTTTGAGGCAGCGTCTCTCTAAATTACGAAGATTGCCTCTGGTCTTCAACTTGTGATCCTCCTGCCTCCACCTCCTGAGTCGCTGGGATTACAGGCAGGTGCCACTGTGCCTGGCTTATCACAATAGTTTCTAAAATTAAAAAAAAAAAAAAACATTACCAATAGGTAAATCTATAGATAAGAATAAAGATTGGAGGTTGCCTCAGGCTGAGAGGAGAATGCAATGGGGAACAACTGGTTAGAGGGTTTCCTTTCAGCTTAATGAAATATTTGAAACTAGATGGAGAGGGTGGTTGCAAAATTATGACTGCATTAAGTACTACTGACTTGTTCACTTTAAAATGGTTAATTTTATGTTGTGCAAATTTCACCTCAATTAAGAAAAGGGAAGCAGTAGTTTTGTGAAGCATAAAAAATATTTATTGTGGGAGTTGAATCAAAATTATAAGGAGGAAACATCCTATTCAAAGGTCTGATCAAAATAAAACGGAAAAAAAAAAAGCTAAGAATGGTGTCAATATAAATGGTCTAGAAAATGCATGCAATTGTTCTGACAAGATAATAACAAAGTTTGCTACAGGAAAAATTTCTATCTTAAACAGAACTGGAACTCAAGTACATATAGAAAAATATTACCAAGTAAATGATAGAGAAGACTTAGATGGGGGGGAAGCATACAAGGGGGTAAGGGGACACCTATATGAATAATGTACATCAAAATGCATATATGGAAATGCCACAATGAAAAGCATGTCAGAATGAATCACATTAAGGTGTACATTTAAAATGTCCAATAAAAAATATATATATATTTATTGTAATTTGGGGGCTGGGCGTAGCTCAGTGGTAGAGCTTGGGCTTAGCATGTGTGAGGCCCTGGATTCAATCTCAAGAACCAAAATAATAATGCAGTAGTAGTAATAATAATGAGGATGTTTTCCCATAGGGGAGCTTCAAGGAGCGTTTGCACATGCTGGAGCTCTGTCATGGAACTGAGTGGAGTGTAATAGGATGAGCCCTTTTCTTTTGCAAACCTGAAAACTTTCTGGGTTTTCCAAGATGCTAAAATGATTTTCCCCTCAATTGTTGGGATGAACCCACAATATTTGTCTAGTATATGATAAAGGCTTCCAGTATTTTAAGTCTCTTATACAGAGGAAAACAAAATCACAAACGTGAATGGTTAGGATTTGGGAGTTTCTGTTTGGATCAATAGGAGCCTATTGATCAAAGGATAATATTTTGAGGAACAAATGTCCCATGTGTTAATGCTTTGGGAGGAAATGTAGCTAGTATGAGTAGGGAAGGAATGGTGGTTGCTTCTAGAGCCTGCACATTCTTTTTAGCATTCTCAGAGATAATAAGAAATGATGGGGGCAACACATTGGGTGGGAAATCACTGGGCCAGACTTTGGA
This sequence comes from Pedetes capensis, assembly GCA_007922755.1. Lineage (NCBI taxonomy): Eukaryota > Metazoa > Chordata > Mammalia > Rodentia > Pedetidae > Pedetes > Pedetes capensis. Next base: position 24,770 of record VMDO01020934.1, read on the forward strand.
CTAGAAGAACAATGAGATGGGCCAGTCAAGGTGGAATCCTGTCGACCAGGAAACTGAGGGAGTTGGAGCCTATTTTGATCCCAAGAGGGTTCCAGGCCCCACGGAGCAGACAAGCAGTGCTGCCCTAATTCGTTGAGAGACTGTCCTCTAAGACCTTGTCCTGGATTTGCTGCTCAGCAGCCCCGGGTGCAGTGTGAGGGCTCTCAGCAGTGGGACTAAAAGCCTTCAAGGATCATCTTCACATCTTTGGGGGTCATCACCACTGGATTCAATAAAGTGGCACTAAATACAAGGATGCAAAGTGTGAGTTCAGGAAGCTCCCCAATTTGAGGTCAGGAGACCTAACAGTCCTGGTGATGTCATCAGCTGGGTAATGACAAACAAGTCATCATCGCCTCAAGTCCCCACTGCCCTTGTGTGTTATGTGAGAGGCAGCTGGGAAGCCCTCACAGCAGCCAGTTCACATTTGCATCATTCCTATAAGAACACAAACATGCAGCTAGGTTGGTCAGTGATAAAGAGCACATCGTGATGAATGTAACATTGAGAGAGCTTTTCGAAATGCATTAAATCCATTAAAGACTCAGGATTTACCCACATCTCATGCTGTTGTCTAGTAATGTGTACTTTGGTGGCCTCTACCCTCTGACTATAGGCATTTAGAACAACCAGATAATTACATTGCACCCAGAGACTCAAGATGCATACCAAAAGGTTATCAGATTCTTGTTTTATGGGCATTTTTCCTAAGTGTACACACGTTTTCTTTATTTTCTGCCCATCACATAACCCTAGGAGCCCTTGAATTCTTTTCTACTTTCAGTAGGAGTTTCCCTTTAAATCATTTTAATTATCTTGTAATGATTTAAGAGCTTTTGTGCTATTCAAGCTCACATTTTCCCCACCTCCTTCCGAACACTGACTCAGAGCTCTGAATCCCTGTTGCCTGACCTGCAATTCCTAGACCCCTTTCTAATAAAGTTCTTTTACTTTACAGTATCTGAACTTAAATTGATCTATATCATGTAATCTGTAAATTGAAAACACGGGCAATAAAATCCACACCGTGGAAGGAATTTTTAGTGGAGCTTAAAAACACTACACACATTTTATTCTCTCAGCCAACAATCATTTATGGAGCAATAGAGACCCAGCAAGTGGTGGGCTGGGTGCTGGGAGTTTGAGGCGTGGTAAGGTAAGGCCCCTGCCTCGCAGGGTCTAGAACAAAGAGGGGGACAGGGAAGTGAAGGAACAATCGCAGTGGCTGTGGAAGCCTGTGGCAAGGATTTGTTCAAGGGCTCCGGGGGCCAGAGTGGAACTGGTAGTTCCTCACACAAGGGGACATTCAATCTGAATCTCACTCAAAGAGTGATGTTCTGACCAAGGCCTTTGGGACTCAAGCAACGAAAAATAGAAAATGTGAAAAAGGTACTTTTACTGTGAGGATTCATGACATTAAGGATCCAAAATGGAACAGGACACTGGGAAACCTAGAGATCCAGAACAGGTCCCTTTCCCTCCCCCACCCCTCCCTTCCAGTTCTCTCTGTGTGGCTATGTTGTCCTCTTCTCCAGACACCAGCCTCTTCTTGTTCATTGGCTTGTAAATGACTCCAAAATGGCTGCCATAGGCCTCAAGCCTAGAACCCAGAACAACTTCTATTACCATTTGTTTTCTTTTAGTTTGTTGGTTTTATCACTACCTGGCCACAATTTATGGAATTGATTCAAATTCTAGAGAGAAATAGCAGCCTGATTCAGGCAACTCAAGTAACTAGCCAGCCAACGATCACTGTTGTTCTGGGCTCAGCTGATTGTCTCTGGTCTAGTCCACAGTGATAGGGCCTATGGGGCTCTACCTCCCAAGGGCTGTAAGCTGGGAATGCACTTTTGGTGGAGAAGAGATAGGAGCGTAAATGGAAAGGAAAAGAGGGCCTGCTTGCAGACAGGAGCAGGTAGAAGGGCTAGGAGTATGAAAGCTCATGGCCCCTAAAGGTACTTTGGGAGATTCAGTAAAGGATTCTTTCATCTAGAGGTACTATTCAAATAGCAAGTGCCAAGTTCACCAGCCACTTGGAAAAGACCACAGCTGTGAGCAACTGACATAGCAGACATGGCTGAACTTCCCGCCTGCTTCGATCTATTTTAAAGTCTCCGCATGTGTGTGTGTGAGTTTTCTTCTTTGGCAAGTAAACAGTTCTACAATTCCAGGAGAAGTACTGGCTCTGTGAGGTTGGGCCAGGTCACCTGTGGAGGGACAGTACAGTTGTCCATCTGGCTGCTGCTTGGGACATAAGAGACTTGGTCTCCCTGAGGGTATTTGGAAGCTGCTGTTTCCCTTTTCAGTCTTTCTGGGAATCAGAGGAAGGAGGAAGCAACTTGATCCCCCACCCTCCCAATCAAAGGCTGCAGAATTCTGGATGAGTAAGCACCAAGAACGTGGGAAGTTTCTGAACAGGGTTTCTCTGCTGGCAACACTTCTACCCTTTGCTGGGACGAGTGACTGGCGTGCTGTGTGTAGAGATGACTCATCTGAGTGACTCCCTCCCTCCCAGTCTGTCTGCAGCAGTGTGAACATGGGAAGGGGGTGCAGAGAGGAAAGGAGAGAATGCTTATTTAGCAGTTCCTATGCCTAGACACTCCACCAGCCTCCATGAACACTGTCTTATTTAATTATACCGAACACTACGTAAGGGGTTGGTGCCAGATACTATGGCTCCGCAGCCCACATTGAGATCTAGTCCATGAACATTTCCATTCCCACTTACTTCATATGAAGCTCTGGGTACTGTCACAAACACAAAAAATCCAACACATGGAAATAAAGCACAAAGGTAGGCAGCACTTCGTGTGAGGATCCTGGAAGTAAAAGTGTTGGCAGGGAGTGTGGGGCCAAGCGTAACCAAGTTTCTGTGGGAGGGATCCCAGAAGTGGACAGCAAACCACACGGTCCTTGGTCATGTGTATAAATGAATTTACTAACAGACCCAGTGTCACATCTGTCCAGCAGCACAGGGTGATCCATGGGAGAAATTAACCACTCAGACACAAAGACTTAGCGTGAGGGAGATAGAGGTGGGGCCAGTCCCTTTGCGTACATTGCCCCCGGGTGAGTGTCTCAAGTTCTTTTTATTAGGTTCTTATAGTAACACCTGGCATTCTTATGAGTCAGAGGAGGTCAAGGCTTAAAGCTTATTTTCTTAAGAGACAGGGAAGGGTTATTTATTATCTATGTCAGCATGTTCTGCCCGCTGCACATAGGCAGCTCTGCATGTAGGCAGAGTCTGCATGGCAGGGTCTGCACCCAAGGTCAGAGAGATAAACGGGAAGGGCTTTCAGGCTTGGAGAGCTTCCTAGGGCTAGAACCTTCCGTGTCCAAACAGCTAGAACCTATCTCTGCTTTTCCAAGAGTTTCTCCAGCCCTTTGGCCATGCCTTACGTCACAGCCCAGAAGGGAACTTAGAAAATGATTTATTTAGAATTGAAAGGAAGAGAATGAAAGCTAGGGCAGGTAGGCTTGGGGAGAGCAGACTGGGGACCTAGGCTAGGTGGAGAGAAGGGAGAGAAGGGGCAGGAGGGGGAATTAGGTCAATTTGAAAAGGGGTGGGGTGGAAGAGAGAGAGAATGAGAGAGAGAGAGAGAGAGGGAGTGAGGGAGAGAGAGTGTGTGTGTTATGCTTTCTGACATAGAGGTCAGAAAGGGGGCAGGGTCAGCGGTGAAGATCCATGAATAAAGGCATTTATGTGACTGAGTTGGAGGTCAGGAATCAGAGGTCCATCAGTAAGGCTATGGGCGCCTTTGAATATCTCTGTAGAACTGCAGACAGATACGAATGCCTGTGGACTTCTATAGGTTGCTCTGGACATTGCTATAAACTGCAAGTGAGTGGACACTGCAAACTGTGGACACTGGATTTCTGTGGACATCTGGACTATGATCTCTGCTGAGAACTGTGGAAGCTGGGGACATCTGGACACTGCATGGAGGGGAGGGGCTTTGGGTTTTTTGAAGTCCCTGTCTCATCAAGGGGGCAGGTATTCTTCCCCTCCCGGATCTGATCTTCAGGGGTGTCAGGTGTCTCCCACCCCTGGGCCCAGGCTGGCGTGCCCAGGCTGTAAAACAGGTTTTTCTCTTTTTCACACAAGGTGGTCCTGCTTCTGATGAGAATCCCCTTCCCCAGCCCAGACATGGAGGCACCTGTGGCCTTCCTATGTAAATAGAGTTCTGCTTACAGATTAGAACATTTGTAAAGGTGCTGCAGGTTACAGACCAGGTTATCTGGGAAAGCGATGATCTCTTTGCAAGGGTATTATCCATCAGGGAGGCACTGACCATCACATCAAGACGTTTGTCTCAGAGGAAACTTACATTGATATCTAAGAAATAGATGGCTACAGAGGCCTCTTTCTGCCTCTTTCTTTCCTTTCTTCCTGCCTATCCCCCTCTATCTCAAGGGTACCCAGTGATTGTCCAGACGCTCACCATCCAACACAATAGCCACTGGCCATGTATGATTACGGGCTGGGATTTAGCTCAGTTGGCAGAGCGCTGCGCTGCAGTCTCTGAGGTCCCGAGTTCAATTCCCAGCACCGCAAAAATGGGAGAAGGACCTGGCAATCCACTCCCAAGGCAATCCCAAAACAGTCAGCCATTGAAAACCCTATGAGGGTTGCTATGAGTCGGATACCGACTAGATGGCACCTAACAACAACAACAACGTATGATTACTGAGCTCCTGACATATGGCCAGTCTAAACTGAGAGGTGCTCAAAGTATACAATCTACACTAGATTTCAAAGACTTCGTATGGCAAAATTATAACATGTTAATGTTTTTATGATGAGTACATGTTGAAATGATATTTTGGATATAGTGGGTTGAATAAAATATATTATTACAATTAATTTTATTTGTTTTTTTAAACATGGCTACTAGAAAATTTTAAATTACATAAAAATTACACAAGTGCCTTGCCTTATATACTTCTATTGGACAACTCTGGTTGAGTGGAACGTACTTAGCACATCTCATTGCTTCTTATTTGTTAAATTCTCAGACTTAGTGAAGTTACTTGTTAACTGGTAAATATTTGTCTAGTAGAGATGAAGATAATTGCTGTTGAGTGGACTGATAACCCTAAAGATTTGTGGCCTGTTAGACATTTAGCAGTTTTATGTCTAACCCAACAATGCTATCCTAACATTTTGTTGTTAACTTGCCAGTAAGTATCTTAGCATCTCCCATGTTTTTTATATTGGTCATAACATCTTATTGATTCCCTCATAAATTAATGAGTTAAATAATGTCTCTGACACTTGCTCACTTTATATTTTTCTGAAAGTTGTGATTTTAACCGTTTAGATCAGTTCTATCTACTAGAAGTAGAATGTAAACTACATGAGTAATTTAAAATTTTCTGGTAATCACATGTGAAAACTACATTTTTTTACATATATTATTTAATGTATGCATAATCTATTATCATTTCTATATGTAATCAGTATAAAAACAGTATCCATGAGATATTTTCATTCTTTTCTTCATCCTATCTTCCAAAGTCCAGCATATCTCCATTTGGACCAGCCACTTCGTGAGTTCTTAATAGTCATATGTAGCAAGTGGCTACCATATTGGGCAGTGGAGGTTTCAAACCAATCTTAGAAGTAAATGAATATGACCAACACATAAAGGCAACTCAGGTCATCTAGGGTTCAAGTGTGATCTGAAAGGTAGCTGTCTCTACAAGAGGATCTTTTCATAGCCAAAGCAACCAGTACCTGAAAGTATATCCCAGTGGTCTGGAAATCTGTTTCTTGTCTTCAACATTTCCCTCGTCTCCATTCACTAGCTGCATGATCTTAAGCAAATCACCTCCCCACCTGGGTTCTCAGTTGCCTCATTTGTATCTTAAGGGCATTGGATTTGAAGATCTCTGAAGTCCCTTCCATCAATGAAGTGCCATCATTCTCTGAACTACCACTAGGCAGTATCCTCTGGGGAAGGCAGACACCCACTCCAGGAAGTGCTCAGGTGGGTCTGAAGCCTCCTCCTGTTCTTGCTCATCTCACCAGTAAGTGGTGCTGAGAGACTGGGTAAAGGATACAAAGCTGCCTTCCAAACCAGGAAGTGGCTACTCCCTCTGAGGAGATGGAGAGACAAGAATTTGTATATGTAGCATTCTACGACATGTAGAATTGACCTAAGCAGTCAATTACTCTCCTCTTGGGTCTCTCTCTCTCTCTCTCTCTCTCTCTCTCTCTGTGTGTGTGTGTGTGTGTGTGTGTGTGTGTGTGTGTGTGTGCGTGTGTGTGTGTTTTAGATCTCTTGCATCCTGAAGCTACTACAGTTTATCTTAAGCAATGAAAGATAAAGGAAGTATAGCAATAAAATTCCTTCCTGAGGATCCTTAAGAGGTTGTGAAGGAAATTAGGAATTAGGAAAGAAGCAAAGGAAATAGGGCACTGATGAGTGACTTAAGGAGTTGTAAATAAGTCTTTATTTCTATAGGTAAAAGTCAGTAGTGACTTAGATAAGGCACTGGGCTGTGAATACTGTATTTCTTTCAAATAAATCAATGAGGAGAAACCACACAGGCTATGCCTTCTATAAACCCAAGAAGATAATAGGATGTCAGCTATTGGGAACCCAACAATTAATAACAGAGACTGATCTACTCCAGAATCAGGAGCTATGGGACAGAAGTTACGGGGAGGTCAATTTCTGTCCTCAAGTAGAGGGAAACTCAGAGGATGGAAACAGCCTGCAAATCCACAGGCAGCCTCTGAAGGTAGGAAACCTAGGTCCCTGGGGGTCCAGGCAAAGGCCAAAGGAGTACCTGGAAGACATGGTGCACACTGAGACTTAGGACCCCTTCTCTGCACTTCCTTGTTTAAAGCTTCCCTACTAGATTGTTTAATAATAGTTACTTCTTCTTCTTCTTGTGACGAGCCGTCGAGTCGGTATCCGACTCATAGGGACCCTCATTTTCAATGGCTGTTTCAGGATTGCCTTGGGAGTGGATTGTCAGGCCTTTCTGCCATTTTTGTGGTGCTGGGAATTGAACTCAGGACCTCAGAGACTGCAGCGCAGCGCTCAACCAACGGAGCTAAATCCCAGCCCAATAATAGTTACTACATGTAGCAAATTATCACACTGCACTTCATAAATACAGTATGTACAGTTTTTAAAAAATGGAGTCACTTGTGGAGGTGCACACCTGTAATCCTAGCTACTGGAGACTGAGGCAAGAGGATCACTTGATCCCAGGAGTTTGAGGCCAGCCTGAGCAACATAGTGAAGCTCTGTTGCAAAAGACAAAAAACTTAAAATGAATAAAATAAGCTAAAAAAGAAAAAAGAATTTTGAGGTTGGAGAAAAGTAAAACAGTACATAAAGAAAAATGAGATATTAGTGTACTTTCCTATTAAAGGCTAATAGTAAAATGAATAGATATATAACTTGAATCATAAAAATAATAACTGTGCTTGAAACCTTATCAGACTATGAGGTCCTGTACAATCTACCTCAGCTTCTCCATATTACTCGACCCCAAGCCTCTGCTCATTAGATGTTGAATGAACGAAGAGTCAAATACACACAGGAATCAATGGATCAATTAATGAAAAAATAAATGAATGAACAAATAAATTAATGAATGAATAAATACGCGATTCTTATATCAGCTAGGTGGATGGACTCCACCATTTTCTCCAAATCTGAGACACAACAGTTCAACGAAGGAAGAACAGGTAGGGTAACGTGACCTCTGTCTCTGATGCTAAAGCCTAGCAGGTGACAGTTCTTTCTCCTGGCATTTCTTTTTTTTTTTTTTTTTTTTTAATTAGAAATTTTTAATGTACATCATAATGTGATTTATTTTGACATGCTTTTCATTGTGACAATTTTCATATATGCAATTTGATAAGCATTATTCATATAGGTTACCCCTTACCCTCCTCTATGTTTCCCCCCCCCCTCCTTCCCATCTAAGTTTCCCATCCAAGTCTTCTCTATCTTTTACTATGTAGTATTTTTCTATATGTCCTTGGGTTCCATTTCTGTTTAAGATAGAAACTTTTCCTGTAGTGGTCTTTGTTTCCATCTTGTTAGAACAATTACATGCGATTTCTAGTCCATTTATATTGACCTCAAAAATATGGAACGCTTCACGAATTTGCATGTCATCCTTGCGCAGGGGCCATGCTAATCTTCTCTGTATCGTTCCAATTTTAGTATATGTGCTGCCGAAGCGAGCACTCTCCTGGCATTTCTTCAGAGCAGATGGCCAGCTCATGAAGTAGGGCTCCATCTCTTCTTGGCTGATGACAGCAAATCTATTTCTTTTGCTTTTTATCCGCCTTTTTACACAAGTGTTACGCTCACTGCCCTCACTTGGCTACTTTTACTTCACAGTAAATTTTGTAGTTTTTTTTTTTTTTTTTCTCATACTGGGAGTTGAACTCAGGGGCTTGCAAATGCCAGGTAAGTGCTTTACCACCAAGCTGCACCCTCAACCCCTTTTTATGCAGGCTATCCCTGGCCTCAAACTTATGACCCTCCTGCCTCAGTCTCTAGAGTGGCTGAGATTACAAGCGTGCATCAGGGTTACTTGGCTATCTTGTAGGTTTTTACATATATGAGAACACAAAGAGCTTCCTTTTTCTTTTTATGGCTGTGTTGTATTCAATATACTGACGGGGATGATTTCCCATCATGTGCTACTGAAACCAAGCTGTACTGAATAACTGCCTGTTTGAGTCTATCTGCAGGATTCCTTCCAAGAAGTACAATGGCTGGGCTGCAGGTTCTGTGCTCTAGAAATTGAACAGATATTCCCAAATTGTCCTCCCATGCCATTTCACCAAGTGACACCCCATGACAGTGCCCAAGAATGCTGGTTTCTTGCTTCTACAATGCATTTTCAAACTGTGACCCTTGCCGATGTCCTTCTGCCTTAGAACTGCACTTTGGGCCTGACTACACTCCTTTCCTTTTGCATCCAGTGTGACTGCCAAGTTAGCTTAAGACCTGATGTCTTTCTTCTGGCAACTAATGAACTATAACCTTCCAGAAAGAAACAAAGCAAATCCCTCCTTAAGGTACATTGTAATTCTATCGCAACTGCCATTACATTTGATTCTCTTTTATTATTTATTATTTTTAATTGTTTTATCAGTGCTGAGGGGCTGAACTAGTGTGTCTCATATACTTTGTAAGTCCTCTACCACTGCTCTGCACCTCTAGTTGCCTTTTTGGGTTTTTAATCTTGAGGCAGAGTCTCGCTAAATTAGGCAGGCTGCCTCTGGCCTTGAACTTGCAATCCTTCCGCCTCTGCCTCCAAAGTCAGTGGGATTATAGGCCTGTGCCACCTGGCCTGGTGCCCTTATATTTTAGAGTAAGATTTATTCCTTACTTAACCAAATCCTTTCTTGCCCAAGACCACATGGCTCTGGGTAGGTAAGGGGATAGAGCCACTATGGCTCCCTAAGGCCCTCACATGTGTTCAAATGGGAACAGGTTTGCACCACAGCTTATCTGAGTCTTGGCAGAAGGTTCGGTTACCTTCCCAGAACAGAGGCAGGGAGGCCTCTAGGAGCTGCCATGAAACCATCTCCAACTCACCTCCCATGTCCCTATGAGGCTGTCTTCTTGTCTCTCAGGTCTGACAAGGTGTGGGAGCTTGTGCTCAGCGCCCCTCAGAACAGAGTGCAGGACACAAAGCCATCTTGCTGTAGACTATACATGACCCCTTGGGACATGGCACCACACAACTTCCCTTGCAGTCAGCCAGCCCCCATTGTATTATCCAATATAAGATTTTGTGGAGGTGGGAGAAAGGGACAAGGATCTTGGGAGCTGGCCCCTTTGCCTGTTCTTCTTTGTGCTATGTAGGTGATAAACTCAATCTAAAAGTGCTTCAATCTGTCTTTCTTCCTTGAATCAATTGGACCTTGGTCCTGGCTTTGCCTTGTGTTTTATATATGATGTTTATACTCCAAAGCACTTTGCATTTTGTTCACTCATTTAATAAAAAATATTGATATCATATTTCCTATAGGCCAGGCATTTTATGGTGCTGTTGTTAGATGCTGTCAAGGCAGGTCTGACTCATAGCAACCCTATTTACAACAGAATGAAACACTCCCCAACACTGTGCCATGCCTGGCACTACTCCCAGTGCTTCTCTGCTATTTGTAGGGTTATCGATGGCTGATTGTCTTGGGAGTGGGCTGCCAGGTCCCAAGCCTACAGCGCATAGTATTCCCAGGTGGTCTCCCATTCTGTAGATAGGCCATTTATGCTGTTGTTATTCACTTAATACTTGTAACAAGCCCATGAAGTAGATACTATTATTATTCCCATTTTAAAATAAGGAAACTAGCTGGGTGCCCTGGAGCTTGCCTGTAATCCCAGCTACTCAGGAGGCTGAGGCAGGAGAATTGTAACTTCAAGGCCAGAGACAGCCTGAGCAATTTAGCAAGACCCTGTCTCAAAAAATGAAGAAGGGGGTGGGAATGCAGCTCAGTGGTACAGCACTTGCTTAGTATGGTTGAAACCCTGGGTTCAACCTCTAAGTACTGGGGGAAAAAAAAGAAAGAAGAAAGAAAGAAAGAAAGAAAGAAAGAAAGAGAGAGAGAGAGAGGGAGGGAGAGAGAGAGAGAAAGAGGGAGAGAGAGAGAGGAAAGAAAGAGAAAGAAAGACAAAAGAGAAGAAAGAAAGGAAGGAAGGAAGGAAGGAAGAAGAGAAAGAAAGAAAAGAAAGAAGCAAGTATAGAGTGGTAAAGATTATGAAGTAAGTGGCAGAGCTGGGACTCAAACCTCAACAGGCTGCCGTGTAGTGCTTTTTTTTCCCCACTTGTTTTTTTATTTTGTTGGGAATAATGTTAGCATTGCTTTGCCTTTGAGACAGTCTCACTATGTAACACAGCCTGGCCTCAAATTCAAACTCTCAGGCTGGCCTTGAACTTAATATCCTCCTGCCTCTTACTCCTGAGAGTTAATGCTCTTAACTTCCTCTTCCTCCTCCCCCTTGCCCTCCTCCTCCTCCTCCTCCTCTTCTTCTTCTTCTTCCTCCTCCTCCTCCTCCTCCTCTTCTCTTTCTTCTCCTTCTCCTTCTTTTTGTGGTACTTGGGGGTTGAACCCAGGGCCTTGCACATATTTGCAAGTGCTTTACACTGAGTTGCACCTCTACTCTATTTATTTTTCATCTTGAGACAGGGTTTTGCTAAATTGTGCAGGCTGCCTCTAGCCTTGAACCTGTGATCCTCCTGTTTCCACCTCCTGAGTTGCTGGGATTACAGGTGAGAGCCACCACACCCAGCACATTTGCTTCTTTATGTCACAGACTCTATACCTATGGCACTCAGTGGTTCATACAGACATTATTTTATTTTGGGGGAAAAGTAAAATTCTTCATATTATTGATGTTTTTCTTTAAAATCCTTTGAAAGAAAAACATGACAACACACAAAGTAGGGAGTTCAGGATATGTCTTCTTAGTTTGAGCTGGGTTTTAATAAAATAGATTACGTGACATGGTGTGAACTTACTTAAGTTATCAGTTACCAATGCAAACATTGTTAGCATTCTTTGTTTTTCAATTTGGTTTATATTCTTTCTTTCATCTTCTTTTTTTTTTTTTTTTTTTTTTTTTT
>VMDO01020935.1:0-36443 GCA_007922755.1 Pedetes capensis
AGACTGGGGTCTTTTATCAGAAACAGTGTTTTGAGACAGAATATTGCTATGTTGCCCAGCCTGGCCTTGAACTCCTGGATTAAACAATCCCCTTGCCTCAGCCTCCTGTGTAGCAGGGACTCCAGATATGTGCCGCCATGTCCGGGTGTCTCCTGTTAATTTTATGATTATTGTTATTGTTATTAATATTATTGGTAATACTGGGAATGGAACCCAGGCCCTCGTGCATGCTAGGCAAGCTCCACCTCTGAGCTACATCCCCAGCTCTTGGCTTTCTAAGACAAGGTCTTGCTACCTAGCTCAGGCTGGGCTTGACCTCACAATCCTCTTGCCTTAGCCTCCTGAGTGCTGGGATTACAGGTGCACCCCACCACGTGCAACTTCTATTCTTTTTTTTTTTTTTGCGGTACTGGGGTTGGACCCAGGGCCTCGCGCCTGCATGCTTTGCAAGTGCTGGACCACTGAGCTGCACCCTCAGCCCATTTTTTTACTTTTTGAGACAGGGTCTCGCTAAGTTATGCAGACTGCCTCTGGTCTCGAACTTGCGATCCTCCTGCCTCTGCCTCCAGAGCCACTGGGATTACAGGCGTGCGCCACCACGCCCTGCAACCCTTCTATTCATTTTAAAGTGTAAAAGTCTCCAAGACTGTAAAGTTTGAGAATCACCAGTCCAGGTGCACTTATCTAGAAACTTCTTTCCAAAAAGAAGAGCAAAGAGTTATATGACATTGCGGGGACTGCTCGAAATGATATCAACTTTTCTGATCCTCCTGCCAATCCTGTGCGGTGCACTGCTTCCCCATTTTACAGAAGGGAAAGTCAAGACCCAGAGAGTGGGGTTCCCAGGAAGCTGTGGGGCTCCCTGACAAGAGGCCACAGGCCAGGGCTTCATGAGCAGAGGAGGCCTCTCCTGCTCGGCGGGAGCCGGGGTGAGGACTGGCCTCGCCTTCTCCCCATTTCCTTCCTCCTCCCTTCCTCCTTCCCTCCCCACCCCAGCCATGTTTCTTGCTCAGGGCTTGGCCCAGCCAACTGTGAGCGATTGTACCAGACAGGCGAGGCCGAGGTGGGGCCGGGAGCCTGAGGTGACTCAGTTACATAAGGGCCCTGCGACAGAGGACAGTTATGTAACTGGGGCAGAGAAGGGCAGGGATGGCGAAGTGACTCAGGGCACGGGAAGAAGCTGGGAGCTGGAGGGAGGTAAAGGAGGGCAGGGCAGAGGAAATGGGCCCTGACCTGCCAGGCAGCTGCCAGGCAAGGGGAGACGCTGTCCTGTCCCCTCTCCCGGTGCCCCAGCCCTGTAGACGCTGTCCTCTACTCTCCTGATCCACTGAGTCCTCCGGTATCTTGCTGTGTAGTTAGCCCATTTCTGTTGCTTGCAACTAAGAACCGTGAATATCACAAGTCCTTTTTCTGCCCCGATACTGAAATGGATAGGGGTCTGGAAACATCCAGGCATGGAGTAGGCACTCAATGTATGCACATTGAGCAAACAGAACAGAACAGATATTTATGTGTTTTCTTGTCATAGTTCTTTGCCTCATGAAGACCACTTCGGTGGGCCAGCAGCCCCGTGGGTTACCACCACCCATGTATTCTCTGCTGCCAACGACAGAATGGTCCTGCTGTGACGTCCATTAAGTCAACCAACAACCGCTATCAGGGTGCCGTGCCAGGTGCGGGCAGTGCTACTGGAAACAAGATAGCTATGCTGTTCACTCAGTATTTCCAGCTTGCTATTTCTGGGCATGTCAAGGGATGGCACCACTGGACTCTTGGTGAGTAATGAATCCTGTGACCGCTACTGGCAAATAATTTGTGACAATATTGGTATCACTTCCAGAACAGAGATTTCATGGAAGATGTGAGATTCTCCACTCTTCTCTCTGGCCAGGACACTGGTGTTGTACAAGATGGCAGCTGCCCTGCCTTCCTGTGGACCCTTTCAGGGATCTGGTGCCTGACTGGCCATGGTGAGCAGAGACCAGGAGGAGCAAGAAACACACTTTGCTCTCTGATGCCATTGAGGGTTGGTGGTGTTTGTTTCTGTGGCAAAACCTGGCCTTTCCTGACTGATCGAATGGGGCCAGTCCTTTGTGAGTTTTGCACATGTGCTGTGGTCTCAGTCTGTCCCTCTCAATCTTCTCCTACTCTTCTCCATCCTAACATATACTTTCCAAAACTACCCTGAGCCTCAGCGCGGTGGCTCAGGCCTGTCATCCCAGTGACTCGGGAGGCGGAGGCAGGAGGATCACAGGCTCAAGGCCAGAGGCAACCTGCGTAATTTAGTGAGACCCTGTCTCAAGATAAAAAAATAGGAGTAAAATGGGCATTGAGGGAGGGTGCATCCCAGTGGTAGAGCACTAGGAAAGTATGTGCAGTGCTCTGGGTTTAATCCCCAAATATCAAAGAAACAAAACAAAACAAAACAAAAAAAGAAAGGAAACGAAAGAAAGAAAAGACTTTTTCTTCTGTTACAGGCCCCACCCAACACAGAACAACCCTTACACCAGCAATGTGTAAAATCCTGCAAGTGTCAGCTGAGTTTCCTCTAATTCAATTCAACTCAGACGCTGTCTGCCTGGATGTACTGTCAAGTCCCACAAGCTGAGGGCTCAGCCCCACAAGGCTGCCCCTACTTCCAAAGCCAGTCGCAAGTCTGGGTTGTCACCTGTGCTTCGGCCACAGCCCCTCCTTCAGGCTCAGTGGCGAGCTACGGTGGCTCGCAGTGCTCAGGGCAACGCAGTCCTTATGTTTACCAGTTTACTGCCAAGCATATTGCAAAGGATACAGGTGAGCAGCCAGGTGAAAGTGGGGTGCGTCTCCCTCCTGGCGTGTGCTCCTGTGGCCCAACCTGGAAGCTCCCTGAGCCTCTTCCCTTAGGGTTTTTGTGGAAGTTCCTTTCCATAGCCGTGATTGATCACTGAATCCCCTGCAGCCCCGTTGCCTTCTGGGAGCATGGGAGGTGGGGTTGAGTCTCTGTTCACAGCCTGGTCTTTCTAGTAGTGAGGCTATCTCTCCCATCAAGATGTGGAGTCTAAGCCAGGCTTCATGGTGTATACCTGGAATCCCAGCACTCAAGAGGCTGAGGCAGGAGGATTATGAGTTTGAGGCCAGCCTAGGCTACATAGCAAGACTTTGTCTACACAAACAAATAAACAAACAAAAACAAACAAACAGGCAACCAACCAACCAAAAACCTCCCATGTTCATGTTCATGGATTGGCAGAATAAATATCATGAAAGTGGCCTATTGCCAAAAATGATATACAGATACAATGCACTCCCCAAAGGAGCAATAAAAGCAACGGAGGAGACATCACAATACCACAGAGCCACAGTAACAAAAGCAGCGTGGTACTGGAACAAAAATAGGCATATCGACCAGTGAAATAGAGTAGAAGACTCAGCTTTAAGCCCAAGCAGCTACAGCCATCTGACCCTGGACAAAGGTACCAAAACATACAGTGGTAAAAAGATAGCTTTTTAAACAACTGGTACTGGAAAAGTAGATATCCACATGTAGAATACTGAAACTGGATTCCTATCTGTCACCTTGTATGAAAATCAACTCAAAATGGATCAAAGACCTTGATGTAGGAACTGAGACCTTGAAGTCACTAGAAGAAAATATAGGGGAAACACTTGACAATTGAGGCATTAGCAAAATTTTCTGAATAGGACTCCAACAGCTCAGGAAATCAGAGCAAGAATAGACAAATAGAACTTCATTAAATTAGAAAGGTTCTGCCTAGTGAAAGAAACAACAGAGTGAAGAGACTGTGTACAGAATGGGCAAAGATCTTTGCCAAATACTCATCAGAGGATTAGTATATATGATATATAAAGAACTCAAAAATTTAACAACAGAAGAGCAAATAATCCAATCAATAAATAGACATTGGAAATGAATAGAATCTTTTCAAATGAAGAAATATAAATGGCTAATTAATACATGAAAAAAATGCTCAACATCATTAGCCATCAGGGAAATGCAAATCAAAGCTACACTGGAATTCCATCTCCAGCAAGAATGGCTGTCATCAGGAAAACAAATGGCAAGAAATGCTGGTGGGGATGGGAAAAAGGAACTCATGCTCACTGTTGGTAAATTAGTCCAGCCATGATGGAAATCAATATGGAAGCTCCCCAAAAGAAAACTTCCATGTGATCCAGCCATACTTACTCCTGGGTAGACCCAAAAGAATTAAAATCAGCTTAGTAGGCCAGGCTTGGTGGCTCACGCCTGTAATCCCAGTGACTCAGGAGGTGGTGGTAGGAGGATGGCAGATTTGAGGTCAGAGGCAGCCTGTGCAATTTAGCTAGACCCTGTCTCAAGATAAAAAATAAAAAATGGGCTGGAGCTGCAGCTCAGTGGTAGAGCACTTGCAAAAGTATGTGCGTGGCCCTGGGTTCAACCCCCAAGTACCACAAAAAATGAAAAACCGAAACCAAAACCAAAACATAAACCAAAATTAAAATGAGCCTACTGCAGCGACATCTGCATACCTGTGTTTATTGCAGGACTCTTCAAGATAGTCAAACGATGGAATAAGCCTAGGTGCCTATCAACAAATCGATAAAAATGTGATACACACACACACACACACACACACACACACACACACGCTATGGAGTTTTACTTATCTATAAAGAATGAAATTCTGCACTTCCCACCCCTTGTTTTATTTTTAATACACTGCCACGCATTGCTTAGTGACGGGCGTGTTCTGAGATGGGCACGTGCAGGTGATTTGTCCCTGCGTGAACTTCACAGGGCACTTACACAAGCGAAGATGTCCAGGATGTCACCAGATGACACACTCTCAGGAGACTGCTGTGTTACACAGCGTCTGTCATTCACTAAAATATTGTTAGGGGACTTTCGACTATAGTTCATAGTAAGACATCTCCCTGCCTATTAAAAAATGAAGACACCCCATAAAATCCAGAAAATAGTATGATTTTTCTTTCATGGCTTCAGAGATGGAATCCAGGGCCTCACCCATGCTAGGCAACTATTGAACATCGAGCTACATACAGAGCCCTTTATTATTATTATTATTATTATTTGCAGTTCTTGGACCCAGGGCCTCACACATACTCTGCAAGTGCTCTACCACTGGGATTCACCCCCAGCCCATTTTTAATTTTTTATCTTAAGACCCGGTCTCACTAAATTACACAGGCTGCCTCTGGCCTCGAACCTGCCATCCTCCTGCCTCCACCGCCTGAGTTCCTGGGATGCCAGACGTGAGCTACTGGGTCTGGCCAGCCCTTAAAATTTTCAGTGAAACCAATTCACCACAATCTTGCCACTCAGAAAAAAGCCATTTTTTCCCTATGACACAGACACACTTTATTTAATTTATGTTCTTTCTTCCTTGCAGTGCCAATGTCTGCTTTTGAGATCTGATTTAAACATGTCACACGGTACCCGAATATTCCAGCGCAGGCTGGATTTTACCTGATGACTGCGTTGTATTTGGTTGTCAGACTAGATGGATAATTAACTTGACAATGTTATCTTAAAACAAGTGTTAAATGTGAGATTTCTTAAAAGCCAGTTTCTAAAGCGTGAGTTTTTGCCTCCTAGGATTGATGACTATGTTTCTATTTCATTATTGTTGTACAGTTAGATTATTTTCCGGATTTTCTCTTTATTAACAGTCCTGCAGGGAAGGTACTTATATGCATTTCTCAGTCATTTCTTTGAGTTTGAGTTTGATTTTCTTTTCTTGTTTCCTTCCTTCCTTCCTTCCTTCCTTCCTTCCTTCCTTCCTTCCCTCCCTCCCTCCTTCCTTCCTTCCTTCCTTCCTTCCTTCCTTCCTTCCTTCCTTTCTTCCTTCCTTCCTTCGCTCCCTTTCCTCCCTTCTCTCCGCCGGCATTTCCCGGGCTTGCCACTGGGGGGCGACGTCTCCCTGCGTCCTGACCGACGCTTGTCCCTGGACACACTTGTCCCCCTCTCTCGTTCTCACCCCAGGGTCCCGCGCTTTGGGCTTTGTCATGAGCGAGCAGAGGACCCCTGACCGCCTCTGCCCTGCCCCCGGCTCCCCAGAGGTCCAGGGGCCCCCGGATCGTTGGCCCATGTGGGAGGCTTTGTCACAGGAGTGTGAGACCCAGCTGTCCTGGGGCGGTGATGATTTACCCTGTGTGCGGACATAGACTTGGTTCTTCGCTCAGTCTGTGGTTTTTCGTCGATTCCAGACCAGAAGGACGCAAGGCAGAGGTCGCGTCCTCTGCAGTCTCCGCAGATAGAGCAGAGCCAGCCTCGGGTGGGCGGGGCTGAGCCCCCGGGTCTAATCGCAGTTGGTGATACAGGTTCAGGAGCACGCGGGTCACTGTGGGAGTGGCCAGCGCTGTGTAACAAGGAGCGCCTCCAACATGCAGAGATCGGATCCCACCATGGATCCGATCCCCACCTACGGTTGGCCCAGGGCGGGGCTGGGCTCCCTGGCGTCAGCCGGGGCTGGAAGGACCAAGACGACCCTCCGATCAGGGCCCTGTCTTCGTGAGGATGTTCCCGCACGGTGGCAGGACTTCCTTAGGCCACCATGGGTGGGTTCCCAGAGGGACTGGCGCGACAGTGCCAGCCTCAAAGCCAACCTCTGAGGCTGTCACGCTTGCTGGCGCCCTATTGGCTGACTTCTGGAGACATCATGCTTGATGACAACCTATTGGCTGACTTCTGGTGACATAATGCTTGCTGGTGCCCTATTGGCTGACTTTTGGCGACATCATGCTGGATGGTAACCTACTGGCTGACTTTTGGTGACATCATGCTTGCTGATGTCCTATTGGCTGATGCCAGTCACATGGCAAGGCAGAGTCAGTATGGCGGAGACCACCCAAGCCTGTAACACTGAAAGCAGTAGGTCTATGGGAGGCCACCAGTGCCACGGTTTACTACAGCCACCTTAGTCTCTTATGTAGTCACGTGTGCTGATAGACGTGGGTTGAACCCTGGCTTTGCCACACAGCAGCTTGTGATGGGTTGAATTGGATCCACTCCTCTCCACCCACCCAGACTCGTGTGTTGACAGCCTGGGCCCAGGACCTTTGCATATGACCTTCTTTGGAAATAAGGCCTTTCCAGGGGCAATCACAATGGCATGGGAAGATTTTAATGAAATGAAGAGGGTCCTAATCTAATATGGCTAGAGTCTTACCCAAAAAGGAAATTAAGCTGGGCGCGGTGGCATATACCTTTCGTCCCAGCACTTTGTGAGGCTCAGGTATGAGCATTGTGTAAGCCTAGGAGGTCAAGGACAGCCTGGGCAACACAGAAAAACCTTGTCTGGAAAATAAATAAACAAAACGCCGGGCGCGGTGGTGCACCCATGTAATCCCAGCAGCTCCGGAGGCAGAGACAGGAGGATCGCAAGTTCGAGACCAGAGGCAGTCTGCATAACTTAGCGAGACCCTGTCTTAAGAAGTAAAAAAATGGGCTGGGGGTGCAGCTCAGTGGTCCAGCACTTGCAGAGCATGCAAGCGCTAGGCCCTGGGTTCAACCCCCAGGACCTCCCCCCCCCAAAAAAAACCCAGATAAATGAATAAATAAGAAAATTAGAATATAGAGACAGATACAGCTAGAGGGAAGTGTGCAGCCACGGCACCCTAGCATCCAATACCACCTGATCTCGGGAGCTAAGCAGGGTGGGCCTGGTCAGTCCTCGGGTGGGAGCCCACCTGGGAACACCAGGTGCTGCAGGCTAGGGAGAAGGACCTGGCAACCCACTCCCAAAAATCAATCCGCCATTGAAAACCCTAGGAACAGCAGAGAAGCACTGACAATAGTGTTTGGCCTGTTGTACATAGGGTCGCTGTGAGTCGGAGGGCACCTAACAACAACTACAAGGTGTTGTAAGACGGACACCTTCAAGCTGAGGCCTGCGTGGTGAGGGCGGTGTCTCTCTGGGTCCCTGGGAACCCTTCCTTGCAGAAACAGCCTATGTGAAGATCCTCCGTGCTTCCTGGTGTGCCAAGCTCCCCCGCCTCCTTTCCAGGTCTTGTTGAATTTTGCCAGCCCTCAGGGGACGAGGAAGCTCCCACTGGGCCTGAGCAATTGCCACCCGCCCCGCGAATCCCTGGGTACTGTGGCCTCTGAGCCTACGGGGCTGGGGTGGCAGGTGGGGGTCACCGGCGGGATCCTGCAGGCGGCCTGCAGTGAGCGTAGCGGCCGCACGGTGGCGGTGTTTCCCGCAGACGCGGGCGCTCCGGGTGCTAAGGGGTTAAGGCGAGACCGGTTCCCTTTGTCCTTGAAAAGACAGAAACTTTGGGCTCCAAGTGGCAGTGCCTTGGTGTTTTATGACTCTTTATCGGGGGATGCGGGAGCCCAGTGGAACCCTCTCCCCGAGGCTGTAGGGGTGCTCACAGATTTAGGGTGTGGGTGGGGATAAGGAGTTTGGGGTTCAGAGAGGGGAAGCGAGTGACCCAGGGTGAGGGAGCCCCGTGATGCTCTCTCTGCGCCTTCAGGTCTCTGGATCAGTCTCCCCGCTGCGCTACCTGCCGCCTCCCCCACGCCCGGGTTGCAGAGAGATCTTTGGGGGTGGGGGGCCCCTGGAGGGAGGGTCCAGAGATCTGAGCTGGAGAGGTGGGATCAGGAAGCCAGGCTGTCCCCGTGGCCGTGGCAGAGCTTGGGACTCAGTTTTCTTATCTGTCAAATGGAGCCTCACGGATGGGTAAAGATACATCTGCGTAGGGGGGGTAAGTTAGCCTTGGAGGTGGGGTCTTTATTCTGTCCCCTCCAATCCCTGTGTGGGTGATGATTTTAAAATAACCTCGTCTCTGGGGAATTAGGGGCACCTGGTCCCAGAGGTCACTTCCTGGCTAGATGAGCAGAACCTCTCTCTGAGCCTCAGTTTTCCCCTCTGTCAAACGGGTTTAATGGTATCATGGATTCAAGGAGATAGTCCAGGTCGGAGTCCAGCTCATCAGTTCTAGGCATGTTGCAAGGGTCCAGTCCCTGTACCACCTGGCTGAGGTGGGCTGGGGTGGGACGGGGTAGGTACCATCAGAAAGGGGATGAGGGCAGGGCTCAGAAATATAGTCAGGTGAAAACACCTGGCCATTACCTTGGGTGGGTGGGGGAAGGCTGAGAATTGGGGCTGGTTGTTCACTTTTTCCTTCCTTCCTTCCTTCCTTCCTTCCTTCCTTCCTTCCTTCCTCTTTCCTTCTCTTCTCTTCTCTTCTCATTCTCTTTCTCTTTCTTTGGTCGAGTCTTGCTTTGTAGCCAAGGCTGGGCTCAAACTCTTGATCTTCCTGCCTCTGTCTCCCCAGTGCTGGGATTACAGGGATGTGCCCCTGTGCCTGAGGTTTGTTGGTGGGGTGGACATCGAGGGTACAGAAAAAGGACCAGTTATCTGATATCAGTGTAGATGTCACTTGGGCCGCCAGAGCATCATGGATCGGCAGGGAGCAGGATTTCCAAGCCCCTCTTCCTCTGGAATGGGCTGGTTGGTAGTGATGGCCAGATGAGCTTCGTGTGGGCACCTGTAATAAACACACCGAAAACTCGATTTTCTCTGCCTGACTTGCTCCCCAGTGCCACAAAGCATGGCTTCCCACGGGCTCATCCGTGCTGCTGCTGCTGCTCTGGGTCCCTGGCTGGGGAGGGAGCCGGCTGAGGCTCGGCGGTCAGCAGAGGTGGAGGACTATCGGCGTCTGCAAACCGTCAGCTCAGTGCGGGCCCTTCCCCTTGCCCTGTCCAGCCTGGCCTCGGCTCCAGAAACGTAATTACTGGGGACCGAAGGCTGGTGGGCACTTCTGATAGGAAGTGGGGTTTGGGTTTCGTCCACGTGTGGTGTCAGCACTCAGCCATGGCGGCTTTGGATCAGAAAATCTTGAGGTTCAGTCCTGGCTCTGCCTTCTCTTCTTTCTGAATAACGGATATGCTGTTGTACTGTTTAGTTTTAGGGGGCTACAAAATCAGGTAGGGATTAGAACTGCATGTGGATTGTGGTGAATCCAATCCACACGTGATTCTAATCTGCATCCGATTTTTTAGGCCCCTGAAACTGTTGAAAGGATGCGGATGAGAGAGAGAACATGGGGTGATTCACCCAAAGCTCACATCTAAAAAGGCACAAGTCAGTGGGTTTTGTTATATTCATGTAGTTGTGCAACCATCCTCATGACCTAATTCTGGAACGTTTTTATTGCTCCCCAGAGAAACCCCATATCCATTAGCAGTCACTTTCCATTCCCTCCTGTTTCCCAGCCCTGGACTACTCCCACTCTGCTGTCAGTATAGATTTGCCTATTCTTGATACTTCCTGGGAATTGATTCATACAGTGGGTGGGGTTTAGGACTGGCATCTTTCCCTGAGCGTAAAGCTTTTGAGGTACATCCATGAGGTAGCATGGAGCATGTAACAGGCAGGTCATTTTCCTTTTTTATGGCTGAATACTATTTCCTTGTGTGGGCAACGTAACATTTTGTTTATCCCTTCATCCATTGAGGGACATCCTGATTTTTTCCCATTTAGGACCATTGGGAACAGTACTACTAAGATACTAAGAACATTCACATACACTCTTTGTGTGGTTGTGTGTTCGTTTTTATTGTGTACTTATCTAGGAGTGAAATTTCTGGGTCATAGGGCAACTCTGATTTAGCCATTGAGAAGCTGACTGTTTTCACAGCTTGTGCTCTGCCCCTTTTGGGAGAAGAGACTTCGCCTCTCTGAGCCTCAGTTTCCCCCTCTGTAAAATGGATTACAGTGCCGGCCTCATGGGATTATTGCGACGGGGAAATAAAGTCATGGAGGCCAAAGCCCTCAGCGCCACCCCACTACCATACCAAGCACTTAATAAATGTTAGCGCTTATTCATATTTACCTACCTGCTTACTTATTTATGAGAAGAATCAGCCCCAAAATACACACAGCCCTCACCGGGAAGAGGAACAATAAAAATAGGCTTAGGAAATCAATGGGGGTGTAAATGGAGGCGGCTTCTGGAGGCTGAGTGTGGGTTTTACTGAAGCGCAGTGCGGCAAGCGTTTCTGCCTTGGGCTGAGCTGATTCACTCTCTGAGCCTGGGCAAAGTAGAGAGGGGTTGAGGCTCTAACTAGGCTCCAGGGGCTGCTGGCTCCCTGGGGGGGCACTTGGCAACTCTGGCGCTCTGCTTCTAGTTTGTGGTTGAGGGCAATCTGAAGACTGGGTATATCTGTGGTTGGCATTAATGCGCCGTCAATCACACAGTTTCACACTTCATTGCGATTTTTTTATTCCTTCATTTGCTAAAGTGGCTTGGGCCGTTTTCACTGATCCGATCCCCCCTTTTGTTTAAACGGGTGCCTGGTGGATTATTCCATGGCATGGCTGTGCAATAATGTAATTGAGTTACCTGGTCTTCTGCAGCAAAACAAGTTTTTCTGGAGCTATTGCTACGTTGCACAACGCCACAGTGGATATCTGCCTGCCGTTGGTTGGTTGAATTCCTAGGAGCCAAAGTGATGGCTCGAAGATGAAAAGTGTTGGTAATTTTCATCATCACTACCAAACTCCCACACATGCAGTTGTGCCAATGTGCCTTCTTAAAACCTTTCTCCCCCATGGCCTTATCAGTGCATCATTAACCTTGGGGTTGGTTGTTTTTTTTAGACCTTTCTCCATATGAATGGACTGACTTCTTTCCTATATGTAAAGCATCGTTTGTATTTCTTTCTCTGCCACCGCTTGCTCTTCTCTTCCATTTTTCTTCTGGATTGAATTACTGGTCTTCACATTATTTGTTTCTAGAAACACTTGACATACTAGAGGCTCTTTGACTCTCTGCCTCTGAGTCTCAAACTTTTGGTCTTTGCCAATCTGATAGGTGCAACACGGTGTCACGCCGCGGTGTCCCTGTCTGTGGGTGACGCTGAGCCTCTTGTATCTGAATTCCATTGGCGCAGCTGGCCATCTGCACCTGCAGAGTCAACCAATAGCTGATGGAAAATGTTAAAACGAAAACCGAAACCAAACCAACCGACCAAACAAGCCAAAAGCTCCCAGCGTATGTACTGAATATGAGCAGGTCTTTCTGTCCTGTGGTGATTCCGTACACAGTACAGTGTTTACATGGCATTTACATTATATTAAGTACTGTGAGTCACCTGTTGTTGTGGTTGTTGTTGGGTGCTGTCCAGTTGGTATCCGACTCATAGCGACCCTCATAGGGTTTTCAACAGCTGACTGTTTCGGGACTGCCTTGGGAGTGGATTGCCAGGTCCTTCTCCCATTTTTGCAGTGCTGGGAATTGAACTCGGGACCTCAGAGACTGCAGCGCAGTGCTCTACCAACTGAGCTAAGTCCCAGCCTGTGAGTCACCTAGAGATGTTTTACAGCCCGCTGGAGGTCGTTTGTAGGTTTTATGCACACACGATGTCATTTTATATAAGGAACTGAGCATCCACGGATTCTGGCATATGCAGGGGTGCGGTGGGGGTGGCGGCCCTTGGGAGGCGCGGCTCCCCGGTGGCCATGCGGGGCCTTGGGTAGCAGACAGGGGCCTTGATGATCCAGGACCCCTTTCCTGCTCAGCTTGACGGGAGTCCCTCCGCAGCAGTGGTGGGAGGCGGAAGGGCGGTGCAGGAAATCGATCAGGTCCTGGCTGCGGGATCCCCAGGGGTTTGCAAGGAGAGCGGGTTGGGTCTCATTGCCATGGCAACCTGTCAATAAGCCCCATGCGCACGTGGGGGTGGGAATCTCGCTCCAGGGTCTTGGGCACCAGCTCTGGGGGTCAGGGCCAGGGAGGGCGTGGGGCTGTGGGGAGCGGGGAGGGGTGGTCTTTGCTCACAGGGCCCAGGGCTGGCAGGTCTGTGCGGGAGAAGGTCCCTGACCCTTCCCTCTCTTTCTCTCTGGGGGGATCCAGTGCGTCCATTATTTTACTTCCAAAGAAGCAGAGAAGACGGTCTAGAAAACTTGAAATCCCAGCGCTGCTATTTTGTAGGAAGAGCAAAGCTTAAAAACAAGAGTTTGCAAGGAAAGGAAAATAAGTCAGGGCCACACTATTAGAGAAGGGGATTTAGAAGATAGGGCTAGAGCTATTCTGTATGGCTTTGTCTTGTTTGATTAAAACTTGCTTTTAATATATGGATAAAGGCAAGTAATGTTTAGAATAGTACGGCGAATCCAAATGTCACGGTTCCATTCCCCAGTGGTAACCTGGTATTGGAAACCCAGGGCAGAGTTTTCTTTTTTTTTCTTTAAACAGGGTCTCACTGGGGAGTCCAGGTTGGCCTAGGACTCACAATCTTTCTGCCTCAGCCTCCCCAAGTGCTAGAATTACAGGCTAGATTAAAAAAAAAAGCATTTGTCCTTCATATGAAAATAATGTTTTCAGTAAGGATGATTAAGAATAATAATCATTACATTTTTTTTCCTTGACTCAATATTTAGATTCAAAACAAACAAATTGGGCTGGGAGTGTAGCTCAGGGGTCCAGTTCAACCCAGGGGTGACGTGCTTGCTTAGCATGCTGGAGGCCCTGGGTTTGATCCTCAACTATCACTAAATAAATTGTTGTTGTTGTTAGGTGCTGTTGAGGTGGTGTCTGACTCATAGTGACCCTATGTACTACAGGCGAAACAGTATCATTAGTGGTTCTCTGCTATTCATAGGGTTTTCAATGGTGGATTGTTTTTTTTGGGGGGAGTGGGCTGTTGGATCTGTTTCCCAGGCCTACAGCACCTGGTGTTCCCAGGCGATCTCCCATCCAAATACTAACCAAGCTCAACCCTGCTTAACTTCCAAGATCTGATGGGATCGGGTGCCACAGTGGTACGGCTGCAGGCTAACTAACTAACTAAATACATAAATAAACAATTTAAAAAGTTCTAGTTTAAATGTATTCAACTTCAATAAAATATTTAATGCATGCATCAAAATTTGGACGTATCTAAAACAATGACATGCTGTAGTTCATACTATTTCACTGTTATAAAATTTAAGCACAAAACTCTGTGTGGTCCTATATAAGCACAGAGATGATGAAACTCAGGTTCCCTTTCTTTTTCTTTTGTGATGCCATTCAATTCTAATATATTATTTAAACACAGAAGTATTGAATATCAAGTAGATTAGAAATAATAATTGGACCCAAACAAGCCCAAACAAATTAAAAGTGTTGTGAACTTACAATTAAAAATGAGTGTGTGTTGCTGGGTCAGCTCTGTGAATGTCAGGGGCCAACTCTACCTAGTTTCCTCAATTAATTTCTAGGTAGAACACAATGATCATTAGAAATCCTATCAGTTAGGTAGTCACTCAGAAGACACCAGTCATAGCAGCAATTTGAAAACAGAAAATGTTATAAAGAATGAACTAGGTGAGGGGATTAGCTACTCAGAGAAGTAAAGGAAAATCAGAACAACAGGAGAATAACAGGCAAGAAGCAATTACTACCTCTGGGGCTGAGAGCACCCAAGCATATTAGTTATTTATTGATGAATCATAAATTAGCACACATTTAGGAGTTTCAAATGACATTTATTCAGCAGCCATGAAAAACAGTAGGGCAGCTCTTCAAAATATTAAAAAATAGAATTGCCATACGAGCAAACGATTCTGTTTCTGGGTCTGTGCCCGAAGGAACGGAAGGCAGGGTACCAAGGTATATTTGTACACTCAAGTTCACGGTGATATCACTCACAGTGGCCAGCAGGTGGAAGGGACCCAAGTGTCCACTGATAGATGAATGAATAAACAGATTATGCCCTATGTGTACAGGAGGGTGCCACGCGGCCCTAAAAGTGAAGAAATCCTGACATATGTACTAATAGGTCGACCTTAAGAGCATCATGGCAGTGAACTAAGCCACACACAGAAGGACAAATGCTGAAGGATTCGACTTACACGGGATACCTAGAGTCAAATGCACAGACACAGAGTATGATGTGTCTTGCCCGGGCCTGCGGGAGTTATTTAATGGGTACAGGGTACAGAGGGAGGTGACGACAGAGTTCTAGAGATGGACAGTGGAAATGGTTGTGGAACAGTGCAAGGGTAATGAAGGGCACTGGACTGTACACTTAAAATGTTAACGTGGTGCATTTCATGTAGCCCAGGCTGGCCTCAAACTTGAGATCTTCCTGTCTCACCCTCCTGAGCATTGGGATCACAGGTGCGTGCCACCGGGTTACGCTATCAGGATGCTTAAGTAAAGGCATGGCCTTGCCCGATGGATGTTTTAAAAGGATCCCTCTGGCTTCTATGTGGAGATGCATCACAAAGTGGCAGAAAGGCCTGTGGGCAGTGCAGGGAGGGGAAGAAGGGGGGCTAGTTAGGAGGTTCCCAGGGTTGGGGTGAGTCAGGATATGGTGGTGGTTTGTGCTGAGTCTTGAAGGGGACAGGTGCCAAGGGATTTTTAGAAGGCAGAATGGGAGGAAACTGGTATTGGTGAAGCCAGGGAGGATCCGTGGACTGTGAAAGTGGCTTCCATGGCCTTCGGGGAGTGGAACTTATTGCCGAAACAGGTGTCACTGCAAAATGGAGGCCTCGGCTTTGGCTCTAATTCTGGAATCTTCTGGAGGAGCTTGGGAAGACAAACAAACAAACATATTCCAGCCCCCCTGTGTGAAACTAAGTTTTCTGAAGAGGGATTTTTTTTTTCTTTTTTTTAACAGCGTCTTGCTGTGTAGCCCAAGGTGGCCTTGAACTCTCAATCCTGCCTCAGCCCCTATAGTGCTGGGACTGGAGGTGTGCGCCACCACACCCAGCTCGCTTTTTGACTTTTAATTGATATACAGTAACCATATACTAAAGGAAAGTTAAGTATGTATACATATGCAGATACAGTTGTGGAAGTTACTTGGGTATACAGCTGTGGTTACAGTTGTAGGGAAGTTACATATGTATACAGCAGGAGATCAAGATTTAGAATGTTGCTCTGGCTGGAATACATTGTCTTCTTTCATCCTGCTGGGAGGACAGGTTGATGTGTATTTATTTCAGCTTTCATATCATGCTGTGTCAGTGTCCCGTGACGTTTACCAGCCACAAATGTAGTAGCTTAGGATAACACAAATGTATCATGTGACAGTTCCAGGGGACAGGAATCTGCAATAGGTCTCTCTGAGCCCACATCAAGGTATTGGCTGGGCTGTTTTCCTAGAAGGCTATTGGGAAGAATCCGTTTTCTTGCCTTTTTCCAATTTTCAGAGGCTGCCCATGGTCCGTGGCTTGTGACCTCTCCCCTACAAAGGCAGCAATGCTTAGCTGGTTCTGTCTGACTTTGCATCGATCTGAACTCACGTTTCCGCCTCCGCCTCTCACACTGATGGGCCGCTGTGATTATGCTGCTTCTTCCACCCAGATTATCCAACGTGATCTCCCACCTCAAGGTCAGCTGCTTAGAGACTCTAATTTGATTTGCACTCTTAATTTTTCCTGGTCTTATAACAATGTATTTATAGGTTCTGGGAATCAGGACCTATATTACTCTGGGCTATTACTCTGGCTATGACACTTGCTTATCCACGTGTTTCCTAATTCATGATAGTTATGTCCGATAAATCCATGTTGTTGTTGTTGTTGTTGTTACGTGCTGTCGAGTCGAGTCCGACTCATCGCAACCCTATGTACAGAAGAATGAAACACTCCTGGTTCTGTGCCAGGCACACGATCTTATTTATGTTTAAACCCATGGTTGAAGACACTGTGTCAATCCATCTGATAGAGGGTTTTCCTTTTTTTTTTTCATTGACCTTCCACTCTCCCAAACATGATGTCTTTCTCCAGGGATTGGTCCTTCCTGACTACATGTCCAAAATACACAAGATGCAGTCTAGCCATCCTTGCTTCCAAGGAGCACTCTGGTTGTATTTCTTCTAGGACAGATCTGATGGTTCTTTTGGCAGTCCATGGTATATTTAGTAGATGTCTCCAGCACCATAATTCAAAAGCATCAATTCTTCTCCTATTTCCCTTGTCCGCTGTTGAAAATGCATTCAATATACTTGACTTAGTGAACATCATGGCTCAGCCTAGCCTACTCAAACATGCCCAGAACACTTGTACTAGCCTACAGGGGAGCAAAATTATCTAACACAAAACCTATTTTATAACAAACTGTTGCCTATCTCATACAATTTTTAGCATACTGTGCTTAAAGAAATAGAATGGTCAAATGGACATGATGTCATAGCATCATTGGGTCATAGTGACTTGGTGACCATCTGTATTACCTCACTCACCTCCACCCACGATACTGTTGTCACTGTTGAACTGTCCAGAGTTCTGTGGTGGTGAGTGGATAAATAGGAGGAGAGAACTTCCATGTATTATGCACCTAAGGTACCTGGGGCTGGGATGTAGCTCAGTTGGTAGAGCGCTGCTCTGCAGTCTCTGAGGTCCCGAGTTCAATTCCCAGCACGGCAAAAGTGGGAGAAGGACCTGGCAACCCACTCCCCAGGCAATCCCGAAACAATCAGCCATTGAAAACCCTGTGAGGGTTGCTATGAAACGGACACCGACTCGACGGCACCTAACAACAACAACAACAACAACAACAAGGAGTACCTGGCACATAGTTTTATCATTTCACAAAGCTGCTCTCACTTGCTCCTCCTGAAGTCCTTGGGGGTGGGCAGTTAGGGGTGCTTTTGGGTGCAGGGAACTTTCAGCCTGACTCATGGTGGCTTCACAACCTGGAGGTTCTTTTTCTCAGATAAGACTTCTGGAGGGGCCAGGCGTGGTGGCGCATGCCTGTAATCCCAGTGGCTGGGGAGGTGGAGGTGGGAGGATCGCAAGTTCGAGACCAGAGGCAGTCTGGGTAACTTAGCGAGACCCTGTCTCAAAAAAGTTAAAAAAAAAATGGGTTGGGGGCACATTTTAGTGGTCCAGCACTTGCAGAGCATGCGGGCACGAGGCCCTGGGTTCAACCCCCAGTACCACACACACACACACACACACACACACACACACACACACACACACACACAGAGGTAGGCAGCTGTTGACTTTGCCCCCGCATGTCAGCAGTGTCAAGGCCACCGAGTTCCCTCCCCTTTTTCTAACTATTTGTTCCTTACAGTGAAGAGATGCTTCCCCCACTCCAGGTACGATGTCTATTTTCAGATGCAAGGGGGGAGAGGGAAGGATGATATCAGCTACAAATTGTTCCATTTATTTCCTTGCTTATTTATCTATAATCAGAAAGGCAAAATCTCTCTGAGCATTCCCTCTCGGCGTGGTGCCATGGCACACACCTGTGTGTCATTCCAGTGACCTGAGAGGCAGAGACAAGAAGATCAAGGTTTGAGCCAGAGGCAGCCTGCACAACTTAGTGGGACCATGCTTCAAAACAAAACAAAACAAAAAGAGGATTGGGGTCATGGGTCAGTGATGGAGCACGTTCCTAGCATGCATGGGGCCCTGAGTTCAAATTCAAACACTGAAAAAAGAATTCCCTCTCTCCAGCAGACATCTGCCTACATATTATGGTATTTGGGGTTATGGCCGCACCTAGCTGCAAGGGAGGCTGGAAAAGGAATATCTACTTTCATTCCTCTTAGTCAGAGACAGCAAGGAAGAAAGGGGGTTGGGAATGGCATTGGATGCTAAGTAATTGTGTTTAAAATGGTGATATTGCTCTTATTTTTATAGCCTGACCATCTCCTTTGCTTGGGGTGTCACAGGTTGAAAGTGGAATCATATTCCTAAATCCACATATATCCCTTGGCCGTACACTGGTTCTTGACAGATTTTTTTTTTAATTGGTTGTAAAAGTTTTCTTTATTGAGTATAACTTACATGGAATAAAATGCATAGATTATAACAGTATAGTTAGATGAGTTTTGACAAATATGCACACCCATGAATCCACTGTTGTCATTGTTGTTAGGTGCCGTTAAGTCAGTATCCAACTCATAGCGACTCTATGCACAACAGGCAAAACACTATTGTCAGTGCTTCTCTGCTGTTCATAGGGTTTTCAATGGCTGATTGTTTTTTGGGAATGCATTGCCAGGTCTGTCTCCCAAGCCTACAGCACCTGGTGTTCCCAGGCAGTCTCCCATCCAAGCACTAACCAGTCCCGCCCCTTCTTCCGAGATCTGATGGGATCGGACCCCACAGGGCTATGGCTGCAGGCAATGTATCCATTATCTAGGTTAAAACAGACAACATATACCTCACACCTGAAAGTGTTTTTATGACCTTTTCCAGTTAAACACTTCCCACTGCCCTCCTACTTCAAAAGCAACCACTACTCTGATTTCTATCACTACGTGTTTGTTTTGCATTTCAAAAGAATTTCATACAAATGAAACCACACAGCATTTATGCTTCTGTGTTTGGCTTCTTTTTCTCAAGAGTAGGTCTTTGAGATGCATCCATCTTTTTGCATGGGTGCATAGTATTTACTTTTACTGGCATATATTCCATTGAATGGATATACCACATTCTGTTTACCGTTCCCTCTGCTGATGGTCATTGTTTTTGTTTCCAGTGTTGGCTGTTATGAATGAAGCTTCTGTCAATGTTCTTGCTCAAGTGTTTTTGGGGCACGTGTTTGGTTCCGTTGGTTGTAAGCCTGGGAGTGGAAGTTCTGGGTCACTTGTTGGGTACATATTTACCTTATTAGAAACTGCTTGGTTGCCTGTTGGTTGTGACTCTCCTGAAAGAGGGAAAGGTAGGGTATGTAGAGAGAGAGACAGTCCGGGAAGGAAAAGAGCTTCAGAGACTTCAAGCATTGTGAATGTCAAGGGTCACAGCCAGCTGTCCCTGGCGTGGTGTGATGAAGCCCAGAAAGGGCCAGGTCAGACTGGAGAAGAGTTCCTCAGCTCTGGCCACTTCTGCCGTGTGAGAAGAGGAAGCCAGTGCGGCCAGCTACTCTGATTTTAATCTATTAGTTTTCAGCCTTGATTTCCAAAGGGACCACTTGGGTGCCTTAGAAGCCCTGCTGCTTGTGGGCCACAGCAGAGAGGCTCAGCTCCAGGGCTGGCAGGTGGGCTGAGCTCTTTGGGTGATGCTCAGGTGCAGCTCGGGCTGAGAACCAGGGCTTTGAAGCCGGATCTTCACACACTGTAATGTTAAAATGGCTGTTCGCATCTGGCGCGTCTAGGATGGGAGCTGGTATTCTGCACTTCTGACAAGCTCCCAGTTGGGGTTGACGCTACTGGTCTTTGGCTCCTACTTTGAAGAGAAACGTTGAAAGAGAAGCTGTAACTATCAGTTTTAAGATGGGAAATCTGGTAATTAGAAAATAAATACAGAGCGCACTCACAGGTCCAAGGGCGGAGCTCCCTGTGGGCCACTGTTTTGACCTGTGTGTGACTCTCTCAGATCCTCTCTCGGGGCTCCTCTTACCGCCTCTTCACGGGGGTCTTCTGAGGTCCACCACAGGGTCCCTGACTTTGTTGGTCTGGCAGCAGGGATGGGCAGAGAGGTGAGCAGGCTGTTGGCCAGACCTGGAACAAGATGCTCTGCCAGTGCTGGAGAGCAGTCTTTCCCACATTGCCCCGGGGCCACCTCCCCCATAATTGGCCGAACTGGTTTTCCTGCAGAGGAGAAGAGGCTAGGCAAGGTCCAGACAGTTCCCCATCGCGCCCTGGCATCGGAGCACGCGTCTCGCCTCTCCCTTGATCGGATCAAAGTCTTCCATCAAGCTGTCTGGTTCTGTCTTATTCAATTAAATTTTTTAATCCAATTTGACCCACGCATTCATCTTCTTTGAAATCTGAGAGACGACAGGAGCTGCGAGAAATTGGGAGCAAATGACTGAATTAGCTTGCAGAGAGGAGTCAATGGGACGATGTCTGCCCAGAGACCCACGGGCTCTTGGGAGGCAGCTAGATCCTGGGAGAAGTTGGCGGGGGGGATGGGTAGAGGGGGCGGGAGTCATTATCATTTCTGACCTTGGGACCCCTGGAAGGACATCATAGCTTGGGGATTGAGAGTACAGCTCCTGGAACCACAGTGCGTCCGGGGTCAGATCCTGTTGGGTGATGTCAGGTGTGTGCTCAAAAATCCATGCCTCAGTTTCCCCATCTGTAAGGTGAAGGTGATAACAGCAATGTTGATCTCCTAGGGCTTTTGGGAGGATTAAATTCACCCATACATCTACGGAACACACAATGGCCCTTGAAAAATGGTACAGGCTAGAGTTAGGGGTTCACTGGCATGTTATGCTTTAGGGCTAACTCAGTACATCTACACGGGGTGGTGAGGTCGGCATCAAATACCCATTGACCTTGGTGGGATCAAGCTGTGTGAATCTAGCCAATATATCCTCCAGCAAAAAGAATAATCTTCAGCAAAATTTTACTTGTGTATGATATTAATGATATTGTTCGATAATTTCTGCATTTGGTTGGATCCCCTTTCTTGGGAATAGACATAAATACAAATCTTTTCCAGTCAGTTGGGTAAGTAGCTGTTTTATGAATCTTTTGGCATAAACAATTTAGCATGTCCAGTGCTGTATCTTTTTGTTGAAACATCAAATATAGTGCTGGAAAATGAGCCCCCTAGACTGGAAGGCATTCAAGAAAAACGGAGGAAGAGTTGCCTCCTGAAAGTAGAGTCAACCTTTATGACAAGAATGGAGTAAAGCCCTTGGGACCTCTTTTTGCTGAAGTGGCATGACTCAAAATGAGAAGAAACACGGTGGCTGCAACAATGGGCTCAAGTATAAAAACATCACGTGCGTGGAACAGTGTTGGGTGGTATTTCATTCTGTTGCATAGGGTCACTGAGTTGGATCTGAATGGATAGCATCTAACAACATTTGACAGTTGAAGAAATTGTGGTACAGAGAGGTTAAGTAACTTGCCTAAAGCCACACAGCTAGGAAGTGCCAGAGCTGGGATCTGAATGTAGGCTGTCTTGCCCCAGAATCCAACCCTTAATCTTTATGGTTTGCTGATGACAGAGAAAGGAGGGAACGGCAAGGAGTGGATTGAGGAAGAGGCCTATGCTCTTTCTCTGAGAACTAGCAAAGCAGAGGGTCAACGTTTGCTGTTTTGTCTGTCCAGCATTCCTCCCTTCCTTTGGGGATGCCTCGCCTTCCCCCACCTCCAGCCCCTGCCATTTTTCTTTGGTTGGACAGATTTTCCTATCCTGCCCTGTTCTACTCCCAGCTTGAGGTTCTTGCAGGGATTCTCAGTTCAAATCCCACTTTACTAGCCATAGTTGATTGGCCCAAAAAGGAGCACATGACTTCCAACTGGACCAATCAGAATCTTTCCCTGGGATTCTTTTTGAATTGGAAGTAGGGACAGAGCAGTCGTCCCTTTCTGGGATGAGTGGTGTACAGGGCGTGCCAGGAAGGAGAGAAGGGGAGAGAGATGGCAGAGCCCAGAAGGCTCTCTCGCTAGGCACCACCCAGCCTTTCCCAAGATAGGCAAAGCCTTCCCATACACATATCCTATTTTGACACATAGTGTGTGAGTTCTTTCTGTTTGCTTCCAAGAGCTTCTTATATTTACTGTAATATATCTGAGTGTGAATTTAATTTTTTTCATCCTGCTCAGGACTTGACTTTCTTCTTGAAACAGGCTACATGTGCTTCAAAGAACTGGGAAATTCTCAGCCATTTGCTCTCCAAAAATGCTTCTCTTTAACTATTCTGTCTAGTCTCCCTTCTTTTGAATTCCTTTTAGGCTTTGGAGTATTTCATCTATCTATCTATCTATCTATCTATCTATCTATCTATCTATCTATCTATAGATCGATCGATCGTCTATCTGTTTATCTATCTCTATCAGTTATCTAGGGGCTGGGATTTAGCTCAGTTGGTAGAGCGCTGCGCTGCAGTCTCTGAGGTCCTGAGTTCAATTCCCAGCACCGCAAAAATGGGAGAAGGACCTGGCAATCCACTCCCAAGGCAATCCCAAAACAGTCTGCCATTGAAAACCCTATGAGGGTCGCTATGAGCCGGATACCGACTCACGGCACCTAACAACAACCACAACAACACTCAGTTATCTATCTCTATCATTTATCTATCTCTGTCATTTATCTATCTGGCGTCTATCTATCTCACATTTCCTTTCCTCTCTCCCCAAACGCTGGGCTCTCCAGTTGAGAGACGGATGCAGAGACTGGAGGTGATGCCACACCCGGCTCATTTTCCTCCCGCCCAGCAGTTGACTTTCTTCACCACGTTGTGACAGTTTCTTTGCAGCTATGAATTTTCTGCCTGTAGTTGTGGCCCTGTGGCATCCGATCCCGTCAGATCTCTGAAGCTAAGCAGGGTTGGGCCTGGTTAGTCCTTGGATGGGAGACTGCCTGGGAACACCAGGTGCTGTAGGCTTGGGAGAAGGACCTGGCAACCCACTCCCAAAAATCGATCAGCCATTGAAAACCCTATGAACAGCAGAGAAGCACTGACAAAGTGTTTTGCCTGTTGTACGTAGGGTAGCTATGAGTCGGATACTAACTCGATGGCACCTAACAACAACAATGAATTTTCTGTCCTGGACTACCTGCAGCTGGTGTTGATCTTGGTGGCTGAGTAGTGGGTGGCACAGCAGATCCTCACCTCTCAGCTCTTAGGGTCTTGAAGTGTTGGAGTTTCTCAAAGACCTTGGATGGAGACCCCATCATGCCACTTTGCTGGGTGCTCAGGCCTCTTTTGCTCAAATGCATGCTATCCATGTGGCTCTCTGCCTTACACATGTGTGGAGAGACACACCGTATCCCCTCTAATTGCTCTGCATGGTTTTCCTTCTTCTTCTTTTTCCTCCATAGCGCCCAGGTGGAGAGGAGCACTCAGCACCTGCCAGGTGTTATCCATGCCCTTTCCTGGTCCTGAGGCTGGGTGTGTGTGGGACGTGGTAGATTCAGCCACTGTGGGACTCCAAGTGACCGTTCTTCCTTTCCTGAGACCAACCAGAGAACAACCGGCACGGTATCTGCGGCCTCAGCTGCCCGACCATCATTGGCGATGCTCAGGAAGAGCTGTTTGAGACGCTGCTGCAGGAGTTCAGGGGCTAAAAAGGGAGCAAGCAGAGAGTGAATGGATTTTGCATAGCTTGCTTTTTTTGAGAAGCTGGATTGCAAAGGGGCATTGTGCCTGGTTGTTTTAAATTGTGTTTCCCCAACCACTAGTGGTGCCTGCAGCCGTAACCCTGTGTGGCATCTGACCCTGCCAGATCTTGGAAGTTAAGCAGGGTTGGGCCTGGTTAGTACTTAGATGGGAGACCACCTGGGAACACTAGGTGCTGCAGGCTTGGGAGACGGACCTGGCAACCCACTCCCAAAAAACAGCCATTGAAAACCCTGTGAATAGCAGAGAAGCACTGACAATAGTGTCTCACATGTTGTACATAGGGTTGCTATGAGTTGGATGCCGACTTAATGGCACCTAACAACAACAACAACTGCTAGTGAAGTAGAGCCCCTTTGCACATTTTAGTTAGTCATCTGGATACTCCACATGTTTTAAAGTAGGGTGTTTGGGGAGAGCTCTGCTGAGAAAGGGGCCTTTGAGGAATGGGTTGAAGATGAAGGAGGTGATTCAAGCGAACAGGAAGATAAGGTAGGGAGAGTCAGGGTCCAGGGCCCTCTGGGGGCTCGGTCCTGCATAGGAGGAGCCCATGCACACAAGGCCTGCATTGTGTTGCTTAATCCTCACAACAGCGGGCTGAGGAGAACATAGAGCTCAGAGACATTAAGGCACATGACCGAGATCCCACAGCTCGCAAAGGGCAGAGCTGGGATTCGAAACCCTGGCCTTGACCCTGTAGCTGTGGCTCTTGACTCCAGGAAGGGTAAGAGGGACCACCCAGTCCTCTTCACAGGGGACCCCTTCCCACCAAAGCTGACGCCTGCACAGCCCCTCCACGCAGAGCACTGGTGCCCTCTCTGCTGAATGCAATTCTAAGCAGAGTAGGAGCAGGGGACCGGAGGACCATTTGTGCCAATATGTTGGTCATTTTATGTCCTCGCGCTGCTGGGTTACAAGAAATGAGCCCGGCCTGCCGCTGCCCGTGGAGTCTCTGGGGAGGTTTTTGGAAGCCCCTGTTGCCAAGGCAACCTGGCTGCTCAGTCCCAGCTGGTCGCCTGGACCTTGGCCAGCCTTCCAGTCGGTTGTCCTTTCCAGCAGGAGAGGAGGGGGAGCTTGGCAGGAGAATTCGGGGGTTTCCCTGTGGCGGATGCTTCGAGCACCTGCTCACCTCCAGCTCAGCCAGGGTGAAGATGGGGTCCTTGCAGCACCCCGCAGGGCTTTCACGACCTGGCCTCCCATTGCCTCTCTGGGGTCCTGTCTTTCCCCCTTCCCTTTATCCTGGCCTCTCCAGTTCTACGCCTGCCCCAGGGCCTTTTCACTTGCTGTCACCTCTCCTTGGAAGGCTCTGTTCCCATGTATTAGGCGATGCTCAGGCCATTACCTCCTTCCTCTCTTTGCAGAGATGCTGCATTCTTGGCAAGGACTTCACTAACCACTTTATTTAAGATCCTATCTCTATATTCCCTCTCCCCATAGGGATATTGCTGTTATTGGGTGCCGTTGAGTCAGGTCCAACTCATAGTGACTCTCATACGGTTTTCAATGGCTGATTTTTTTGAGATTACTTCTGGAGTGGATTGCCACGTTCTTCTCGTGTTCTAGTGGTGTTGGGGATTGAACCCAGGTCCTCAGAGAGTGCAGAGCAGTACTCTACCAATTGAGCTAAACCCTAGCCCATAGTTGTTGTTGTTAGGTGGCATCAAATTGGTATCCGACTCATAGCAACCTTATGTACAACAGGTGAAACACCATTGTCAGTGCTTCTCTGCTGTTCATAGGGTTTTCGATGGCGGATTGATTTTCGGGAGTGGGTTGCCGCGTCCTTCTCCCAAGCCTACAGCACCTGGTGTTCCCAGGCGGTCTCTCATCCAAGTACTAACCAGGCCTGACCCTGCTTAGCTTCCGAGATCTGGTGGGATCGGATACCACAGGCTAGCCCATAGGGATATATGCTACATATACCATAACTATGTGCTATATATGTACAATGGGGTTTATTCACTTGTTTTGCCCAATCGCCCCAACCTGTATGTATTTATGCTTTTCTGAAACCCTTTCCCATTGAATACTTTGCTTCTAGTTGACACAATAGGACAATACCAAGAGGGTGTCAGTTCTGAGATTAGACTGTGACTTCCCTCTAGGGAGCAGACTCTCTCAAGTCTTCTCAGATGGCATGCTTTGAGGAAGCCAGCAGCTACGTGGAGAGATCCACATGGCAAGGGATTTGGAAAGACCTCTGCCCAACCCCCAGGAAGGAACCGGGGCTCAGAGTCACCAACCCTCGAGGAGCTGAACAGCACTGGCCACTGCGGGAGGTTGGAGATGAATCTTTCCCCAGCTGAGCCTTCAGGTGTGACCCCAGCTGCAGCTGACACCTCGATGGTGACTTGTGAGAAAGTCTTTTTTTTTTTTTTTGGCGGTACTGGGGGTTGAGCCCAGGGCCTCGCGCTTGCATGCTCTGCAAATGCTGGACCACCAAGCTGCACCCTCAGCCCATTTTCTTACTTTTTTGAGACAGGGTCTTGCTAAGTTAGTTACGCAGACTGCCTCTGGTCTCGAACTTACGATTCTCCTGCTTCTGCCTCCCAAGCCACTGGGATGACAGGCGTGCACTACTGCGTCCAGCTTTGTGAGAAAGTCTTAAGCAGAAAACCTGGCCAGGCCTTGCCTAGACTCCCTGAATCATAGAAACTGTGAGATAACAGATACAGGATGCTTTAAGCTGTGAAATTTTATGCTAATTTGTTATATGGCAACAGGAGATAAATATACTCCCCTCCTAGACATGGGCTCCACATTTGTTAAGGTGGGCGGTGACCACAGTGCTAAAGTCCAATGGACACTTTTCAGTGTACATTCTACTCAACCTTTCATGAGGAAACTATCATTCCAGCTGGGCGCAGTGGTGCAAACTTGTCACCCCAGCGACCAGGGAGGCTGATGTAGGAGGATCGTGAGTTCAAGGGCACAGGCAGCCCACACAACTTACTGAGACCCCGTCTCAGAATAAATAATAAAAAAGGGGGCACTTGCCTAGCATGCGCGAGACCCTGCATGAGCAGGAAAGCTCTGGACACGCGCCATAAACATCTTCGTGAGTCTTGTTTTGTGTGGGGTTTGTGTGGAGGGAGACTTTGAAAGCAGTGCTCAGTTGGGCCACTGGGGAGCCAATGAGGTGGGGGCGAGGGAGAGGGACTGGGGAAGGCAACGCTCCCTTCCTTAAGAAAATCAAGCCTGGTCCCTGCATCTGTGTGGGGCCATCAGCCCTTGCTCTTCCCAACACTTATCCTACGTGGTTTGTCTCCCTCTTGGTGGCTTCTGGAGTCTGTAGCAACTCTGCCAGACTCAAGGATGACAGAGGTACTCGGATGGAGACCCCCTGGGAATACTAGATGCTGTAGGCTTGGGAGAAGGACCTGGCAACCCACTCCCGAAAACCAATCAGCCATTGAAAACCCTATGAATAGCAGAGAAGCACTGACAATAGTGCTGGGCGTGGCATCCTGTCGGGTAGTGTTTTGTCTGTTGTATATAAAGGTGGCTATGAGTTGGGCCTAACTTGATGGCACCTAACAACAACAGCTACTAATTTGAGGAGGCAACTCCTTCCCCAGGTTTCTTGAATGACTTCCAGACTGGCAGCGGGGTGGGCGTGGGGGCTCACTTTCAGGCACTCTATGTGACAGTGCTTCTCTGCTATCCATAGGGTTTTCAATGGCTAATTGTTTCGGGAGTGGGCTGCCAGGTCCTTCTCTCTAGTCTGCCTTAGTCTGGAAGCTCAGTTGAAACCTGTCCACCATGGGTGGCCCTGCTGGTATCTGACATACTTGTGGCATAGTTTTCAGCATCACAGCAACACGCAAACCCCCACAACACGACAAGCTGACAGACATAGAAGGGTTCAAATCTTAGATATAGTCAATTGTGTGTGTGTGTGTGTGTGTGTGTGTGTGTGCAAACACACACGTGAGTGTATTTTTTTCTTAAAGGTAGATCTAGTTCCTGCAGCCGTACCACTGTGGCATCTGATCCCATCGGATCTTGGAAGCTAAGCAGGGTTGGACCTGGTTGGTACTTGGATGGGAGGCTGCTTGGGAAGACTGGGTGCTGTAGGCTTGGGAGAAGGACCTGGCAGCCCACTCCCAATAAACAATCAGCCATTGTAAACTCTATGAAAAGCAGAGAAGCACTAACAATACAGTTTCACCTGTTGTACATAGGGTTGCTATGAGTAAGACGCCAACTTGACAGCGCCTAACAAAAACAGCAACAAGCTCCCGCATATAAGTGAGAACATAAGGTATTTCTCTTTTTGGGTCTGCGTTATTTTGCTTAAAATGATAATCTCCAATTCCATCCATTTTGCTGCTTTTTGTTAGGTGCCTTCGAGTCATGTCTGACTCATAGTGACCCTTATTGGGTTTTTAGTGGCTGGTTGTTTTGGGATTACCTCAGGAGTGGATTGCCATGACCTTTGCCCATTTTTGCAGTGCTGGGAATCGAACTCAGCACCTCAGAGCCTGCAGAGCAGCGCTCTACCAACTGAGCTAAATCCCAGCCCACTGAACTAAATCCCAGCCCTTTCCATGCATACACCATCCACTTTCTAGCACATGCCATCCACTTTCCATTCATACACTGTCCATGCACCCACCTTCCATGTTCCATGCACATGCCATACGCTTTCCACGTGCTATCTACTTTTCTTGCACCTGTCATTCATGCAAATGGCCCCGCCCTCTCCTCTCCTGTCCTTTCCTCTCCTTCCTGTCTTCCCTTCCTATCCCTTCCCTCCTGTCCCCTCCCTTCCCTTCCCTTTTCCTTCCCTCCTTCCTTCCTTCCTTCCTCCCTCCCTCCCTCCCTCCCTCCTTTCTTTCTTTCTTTCTTTCTTTCTTTCTTTCTTTCTTTCTTTCTTTTTTCTTTGTTTCATTACTTAGGAGTTGAACCCAGGGCCTCATATGCATTTTGCAAGTGCTTTTCCACTGAGCTGCACCACCACTCCATTTTTAACTCTTTTTTTCTTTTGAGACAGGGCCTCACCAACTTACATGGGCTGCGCCTGGCCTCAAACTCACCATCCTCCTGCCTCAGCCTCTGCAGTTGCTGAGATGACAGGTATGCGCCATCTGCTTTCCAGGCACACACTACCCATCAGCTCAGGTGGAGTACTGCGGAAAGGTTCCCTCTCACAGCAAAGTGCTTTCTCTGTTAAACTCATTATTTCTTCCAGCAGAGCGGGAAAGGCTATCATCTTTAAAACCTGCTCAGCCCCACCCAACAATATTTCTCCGCACTGTTTGCTTTTGGAGAAAGAAGGCATCATCATTGTCTGTGCACCAGCCAGGGGCTGACAGAATGGAAATAAAATGAAAATACTCCTACAAGTTCTGGAAATCAAGGGACTGTGGAAATGCAGGGATTGCTACCATGAGGAGGCCCGTGGGCACCAGGAACCAGTTAACACAGAAGGCCACCTCCTGGGTTGAGCTGGGAGGACAAAGGGAAGAGGGCAGAGTGGCAAACCCCAGAGCCTGGGGTCTTCCAGAAGAAGCTGGGCTCATGTCACATTTGTCTGGTGGAGGCTGGGGCCTCAGAGACACAGCTGCTGCTGGGAAGCTCCCTGAGTCTGGGATATGGGGGCAGGAAATGTTCTGGTTTGGCTTTTCCTGTTCCTCTCTGGCCCTACCCACCATGACCAGGCATTAACTGATTCAGGAGCCTGGGAAAACATAGGCTGCCGGGGTGGCACCCCTGTGGTCAGGGGGAGGGAGAGGGCAAACCCACCCCTGTTCCCTAAAATTCCCTAGTGCAGGAGTCCACAAGCCCACTCCTGGGCCAGTCCAGCCCATTGCTTGTGTTTGTCAATAAAGTTTTATTGGCACACAGCCATGTCCATATGCTTACATA
Source organism: Pedetes capensis (assembly GCA_007922755.1). Classification (NCBI taxonomy): domain Eukaryota; kingdom Metazoa; phylum Chordata; class Mammalia; order Rodentia; family Pedetidae; genus Pedetes; species Pedetes capensis. The sequence goes on from VMDO01020935.1 coordinate 29,845, forward strand.
TTATCCATGGCTATATTCACAAGACAACCCAGGGCTGAGTAGCTGCATAGTGACCCGATGACCTGCAAAGTCTGCAAAATATTTATTATCTGGTCCTTTACAGAATAAATTTACCAGTCTTGCTCTAGAGGAAGGCGTCTCTGGGACAAAGCACCTCTCCACGGGGGACATCCTTTAGGGGCCATCAGAGCCTTCTCTTGGGTCCTGTAGGAGTGAATTACACAGTGGGCATCCTGGGGGGAATCTCTCCTTTTTGCTAGCTCTAACTACAGAAGAAGTGATTGGATTGGAAGCGACACAAGCCTTCTAGCCAGACTGAGGGCTCCGTGGTGGCAAAGCTGTGGACCCCAGATCCATTCATCAGAGAGTCCCATCACGCACCATCTCATGACCACTTATTTTAACTCTAGGAGGTCCTTGTTATCCAAAGAGAATCTGTGTTGTGGTTAAGCCCACTGAAAGGGAATCTCCTTCAAAATGGGGCCACAAGTTTACTGCAGACAGTGGTAGGGCTGGGGAGGAAATGAAGGAAAAAGAAGGAGAGAGAAAAGGAAGATGGAGTTATAAAATTGGATGACCTAAATTTTGCATCACATTTGATGGACTTCGTACAACCTGGGTTCTACAACAGCTCTGTACCAAGTCTTATCACAAACAAAAAATGACTCTGCTTGGTGGACACATATTTCTCCGCGAAAATTAAGTGTCGGCATGAGGTGACACCCTTCACGTCACGTTCGACTGATAACGCCATCATAAGGAGGATTTTTGTTTCTGCAAAGTTCGAGAGCTTCACACCTTCGCCAAGGCCCTCCGACCCATTCATATTAAAGTCTACATGGTGGGGACTCCCCAGCAAGCCTCAGGCTCATCCGAGCCATAGCTCAGTCTGATGTGGGCTTGGTGCCCAGCAGGTGTTTCAGAACGGGGGTCATTTCAGAACGGACTCAAATCCAGAAGGGTCAGAAGAAGCCAGAATTGGTAGCAATTAATCCGTTTGTTTTTGTAAGGAAGAAGCATAAGTCTTATTGTTTGGCTGAAAGTAACAGAAACCGAACTATAACTTGACTAGACCCAGAGGCGATTTATTGGCACATAGAACTCCAGAGGATTGCTTTTCTTGGGGAGGGGGGAGTGGGTTGCTGGTACTTCCCAAAAATCAATCCGCCATGGAAAACCCTATGGATAGCAGAGAAGCATTGACAGTAGTGTTTCGCCTGTTGTACGTAGGGTCGATGTGAGTCGGACACTTACTTGACGACACCCAACAACAACACTTGGTGGGAAGCTTGCTTGAGGCTACGGCCAGGGATGTGAGTTCTTTGTGAGTTAGAATTCTCCACGGGCTGCTTGGATGTTTCCATAGCATGGGTTCCAGGGAGTTCCTAAAGCTTTGTGGTCTGCAGTCAGGGATGGATGGACATTCCCTCTCATTCGCCCTGCGGGTTCTCAGGGCCCTGACCATGCTGGCCTTGGAGACAGAGGAACGTGTTCCCTGCTCCTTGGCAGATGCTGGGGCTCTGGGCCAGCCTCCCCCCGGCCTGCTCAAGACCACCACTGGTCCACTTCCAAGCCAGGCTGGGTAGGAGCTTCTCTGTGAGACCAGGCGGCAGAGCACTAGGTCCTCGCTGCCCTGGAATCCCAAGTCATCTAGAGCTCATGCAGCCTCTTTTCCCCTTGACACTCAGGGGAGAGGGCAGGAGACAAAGGCTTTTCTAAAATATACTTGTGGCAGAGCAGATCTCCCAAAGATGGCGGCAACCATGTCCCTTGTCACACACGCTTTTCCTAAAATGTAACGTTGATGCTTCATCCACCGAGTGCTGGGATCTTTGTTCCCTTCTCTTGAATCTGACCAGAACTTCATGATTGTCTCCAACAAAAGAGACAGGCAGACAAGGCACTGTGACCCCAACTGTTTGATCTTTTCAAGGCTATGCCTTTCAACCTTCCTCTCTTGGAACACCTGCTCTTGACACCTGGAGACCAGAAAGTATGAAGAAGACCCCTTGATGCTGAAAATGGAGGAACGTCAACCAGAGATAAGACAGGAAAAGATACTTTTCAGCAGAGGCCAAAAGGGTAACCAAGGGCTGGGCAGTCCCTCCCTGTCTTAGTCTGCTTTCTGTTCTGTAACTGAGTTCCACAGCCTAGGTGAGTTATAAAGAAGAGAGGTATATTTAGCTCACGGTTCTGGAGGCTCAGAAGTCCAAAGGCACAGCACACACCACAGCAAGTGCTTCTTGCTGTAACATAATCTGGAGGAAAAAATCACATGGTTGTCAGTAAGCATGCCAGGTCTGGTCTCTCTACATCTTTTTTTTTTTTTTTTTTTTTTTTTCAGTACTTGGGGTTGAATCCAGGGCCTTGCACATGCATTGTAAGCGCTGTACCACTGGGCTGCAGCCCCAGCCTGTTTTTTATTTTTTATTTTGAGACAGAGTCTCACTAAATTATGTAGGCTGCCTCTGGCCTCAAACTTGCAATCCTCCTGCCTCAGCTTCCAGAGTCACTGGGATTACAGGCGGGGGCGGGGAGGGCCACTGTGCCGGGCTTCTTCCTCTTGTTGTTGTTGTTGTTGTTGTTGTTAGGTGCCATCAAGTCGGTATCCAACTCATAGCGACCCTCATGGGGTTTTCAATGGCTGACTGTTTCGGGATTGCCTTGGGAGTGGATTGCTAGGTCCTTCTCCCATTTTTGCGGTGCTGGGAATTGAACTCGGGACCTCAGAGACTGCAGAGCAGCGCTCTACCAACTGAGCTAAATCCCAGCCCTCTTCTTAGAAAGCCACTGTCTGTAATGTTACCTTGGGAACTCCACTCTCAGGACCTCATCTAATTCTATGACCTCCCAAAAGCCCCCACCTCCAAATCTCATTAACCTATGAATTTGGGGATTAAGTCCCCAGCATAGGAACCTATAGGGAGCATGTTCAACTGGCAGCACCCCCCATACCATAAGGCTGTGTGAACCTCCCTATGAAGAGAAGCGATGGGTAGGAGGAGGTGGAAGCCTGGGGACCTGGAAATAACCAATTCAACCTTGAATTTGCCGAGTTCTTCCTGAATTGGCCGAGTTTACCCTCAATTGAACAGCATTAGGCTGACCGCAGCTACACAAGTGTAGGGGCGGGGGCGAAGAACAAAATTCGGTTAGAAGAAAGTAGAAAAGATTATGCTCTCGCTCACCTGGGCTTGCGGCTTTTACAAAGCAGAGCTGCTGGAGAGAGCCGCGCACGGGCCATTTCAAAGGCCGCACGGGGCCAAAGCGCTTGGAAGAACCGGGAGCTTGGCAGGAGTCAGCGCTGGGGGTGGGGGCCCTGCCAAGCGATCTTTTGCAACGCCCAGCAGGGCAAGGGGCCTCTCTTCCCGGAATGTGTGGAGCTGGGGGTCCTGCAGACGGACACCCTTTAGTCCTCCTCCTTCTGAAACGAGGGAGCTGCAGAATTGATCCACAGGGGCCGAGGCGCCTCGGAACGCCGGGCAGCAGGGAGGAGGGCTGACGGGAGCCTCGCTGGAGGAGCTGAGACCAGCACGGGGGACACTCAGTGCAGCTGCGGGGGGGGGGGGGGGGGGGGGGGGGGGGGGGGGGGGGGGGGGGGGGGGGGGGGGCTGAGGATGCCCCATGCACCACCCGCTGGAGTCCAAGGAGGAGGGAGTGGAGGCCAAACGCAGAACAGGAAGCGTTTAAAACAGAGCAATTTGCTAGTGGTCCTGGTAACACGAAGGGGCCCCAGATCATCATCTCCTCCCTGTTTTCTCCTTTTGTTGTTGTTGTTGTTGTTGGGTGCCATTGAGTCAGTTATCTGACTCATAGTAACCCTGTGTACAATAGGTGAAACACTATTTTCAGTGCTTCTCTGCTGTTCATAGGGTTTTCAATGGTGGGTTGATTTTTGGGAGCAGGCTGCCAGGTCCATCGCCCGTTTTGTCCTTTAGGGGTGCCTTTTCCCTTCCTCAGTTGTTGCCGACAGGTGGAGAATGGCACAGCCCTGGGGCTGCCATTTCCATGTGTGTACGTGAAGGCATCTACTGGTGTTGTGCAGTGCACAGTTTGTACAACGGCACATGGCAGGCTGGGTCCCGCACTTCTAAGTCTCACTTATCTTTCCGAGTGGAGTTCGAGTGTCAACGCCTTCCAGAAGCCTCTCCCAACGCGACCCCCGCTGGGCTGCCTCTGCGTTCGGCCATCTGAGTCGGGGCATTTCGCATGCCTCCAGAGAGTTCTTTCCCGAGCAGCCCTCTCCCCTCCCCGAGCTAGATGACTCCCCTCTTGTTATTCTCGCTCGAGGCATCATGTTCTTCCCTTCGTGGCATTTATCTCCATTCGTGATTAAATATTTATCCGAGTGATTATTATTTCATGGGCTTTGCTGCAGCTGGGCTGTAACTTCCCCAGGAGCAAGGACCGAGTCCTCATCTGTCCCTGCTGTCGCCCCACAGCCGGCACATAGTAGGTGCTCAACAAATCTAAAAGAAGGAAGGAACGTGGTTACGGGAGGTGTGATCAAACATACGGCGAGTGTTTGCATTTTAGAAATTATCACAGTCAAAGCCACGCTGCCATTAATCCCTCTCAAAAGGCTCCTCTGCCTTCGCACACTCTCTCTCTCTTGCCTCTTTCTGAAGCAGGTCCGGAGGGCGCCTTTTGGGAGCGTCTTAGCGTCATCCTCCGTCATGAGAGCGATCCACGTCACACATCGCTGCTGGTATGGGAACTCCTGTTAAAGACCTTACGGTGTGCCCTCATCCGCCCTGCTCACCGGAACTGGCACAGTGACTTCCGGCTCTTCTCCGAAGTCCAAACGACCATGAAAGGTCCAACTCATCGTAACCCTGTGTACAACAGATGAAACACTATCCCACACTGTCCCATGCCTGGCTCTATTGTCAGTGCTTCTCTGGTATTCATAAAGTTTTCAATGGTTGTTTTGGGGAGTGGGCTGCCACATCCTTCTCCTAAGCCCGCAGCATCCGGTCTTCCCTGGTGGTCTCTCACCCAAGTACTAACCAGGCCCAACCCTGCTTAGCTCAGGATACAAAATCAATATAAAAATATCAGTAGCTTTTCTACATAACAATAACAGCCAGACTGAGAGGGAAATCAGGAAAATAATCCCATTCACAATAGCTTCAGAAGAATAAAATACCTAGGAATAAACCTAACCAAGCAGATTAGAGAGCTCTATAACGCAAACTTTAAAATATTGAAGGAAGGTCTTGAAGGAGATACCGGAAGGTGGAAAGCCCTCCTGTGCTTATGGTTCAGAAGAATCAATATTATGAAAATGGCTACATTACCAAAAGCAAGCTACAGATTCTAAGCAATCCCCACCAAATCCTGATGACATTCTTTACAGAGACAGAAAAACAATCCTAAAATTCATATGTAAGCGCAAAAGACCCCAAATTGCTAAAGCAATCCTGAGCAGAAAGAACAATGCAGGGGGTATAGTAATACTTGATTTCAAATTATATTACAGAGCCATAGTATTAAAAACTGCATGGTCCTGGCACAAAGCCAGACGCGTAGACTAATGGAATAGAATAGAGGACCCAGAAATAAACCTAGGTGCCTATGGCCACCTGATGTTCAACAAAGGTGCCAAAAATATAAATTGGAGAAAAAAATCCTCTTCGGCAAATGGTGCTGGGAGAACTGGATATTCTCCTGTCAAAACCAGATCCCTCTCTCTCACCTTGTACAAAAATCAGTACCAAATGGATCAAAGACCTTAATATAAGACCCGAAACTTTGAAGCCACTAGAGGAAGACAGAGAAAATACCTTAAGATGTAGGCATATAAGCAAGGTCTTTCTGAAAAGGACCCCAACAGGGCAGGAAACAATAGCGAGAATTGACAGATGGGATTGCACAAGATTAAAAAGCTTTTGTACAGCAAAGGAGAAAATGATCAGCGTGAAGAGACAGCCTACGGAGTGGGGGAAAATCTTTGCCAGCTATTCATCAGACAGGGGATTAATATCTAGAATATATAAAAAGCTTAAAAATGAAATACCAAAAAAAAAAAAAAAAGCAAATTATTCAATCAAAGCATGGGTGAGTGAATTGAGCAGACAGGTCTCAAAAGAAGAAACACAAGTGGCCAATCAACGTACGAGAAGATGTTCCACCTCCTTAGCCATTAGGGAAATGCAGATCAAAACCGCATTGAGATGCATGTCACCTGCGGTCAGAATGGCCGGTGTCAACAACACAAGCAAGAAGAGATGCTGGCGAGATAGATGCAGGCAGAGAGGAACCCTAGGACCCTGTGGGGGGAATTCAGGTTGGTGCAGCCACTGTGGAAACCAGGATGGAGGTTCACCAGAAACTAAAAATAGAACTACCCTCTGACTCAGCTATATTACTCCTGGGTTATATAGATAGGAGATTGTTATTGTTGTTGTTAGGTGCCTTCGAGTCGGTATCCGACTCATAGCGACCCTCTGTACAACAGGGGAAACACTATTGTCAGTGCTTCTCTGCTGTTCATAGGGTTTTCAATGGCAGATTGATTTTTGGGAGGGGGTTGCCAGGTCCTTCTCCCAAGCCTACAGCTTCTGGTGTTCCCAGGCGGTCTCCCATCCAGGTACTAA
>VMDO01020936.1:0-36415 GCA_007922755.1 Pedetes capensis
GTCTAAATTATCTGACTTATAACAACCTAGAATATTCATTATTTGTCACTGGCTAGATGACCATAAACTCATTGCCTCATTTCCATTGCTTGGACCTTTGCCATCTCTCTGAACTGATCTATTATCATTGCCCACTCAACACAGATGCACTACTCTTCGACCACTGTGACTTTCATGCTAATGTCTAAACAAGAGATATATTCCTATCTCAGGGCTTCTGCTTTGGGTAGAATTAATGTTTCTTTCTATCTCAAATGCTCATTTACAGATACTGCCATATAGGATTCCTTTACCTCTTTCAAATATTTGCTCAAATCACAAGTTCTCAGCACTTCTCTTGCTGGAATTCACATTAAGACATGACGTGTAGGCAATTTTCAATTATTGCTTCAATATTTTTTGCACGTACTTAGAAAACTCTATAATACCAAAAACCTTGTTTTTTGTTGTAGCAGTGGTTTGCTGCCCATATTAATATGTACTTTCTGTAAGGCAGAGAATTTTATCTAACTTCCTCACTCAGGTATCCCTGGCACTTCAAATACTGTCGGAAACTTAGGATTCCAATAATAACTGCTGAAGAAATGAATATATGGAGCTTCCTGAGGAAACAGGCTACCAAATTAATCTTTAATCTCTCTATATTAATTGAACAGAACATATTGGATGTTTCTGTGACCCAATAAATAAATGGTTATTTTGAAAAATATGAAAGCATAATTACAGAAATATATGAAAATATAATTAGAGACTCGGATCATTGTGGCATATTTATTTGGAAATAGTGCTTATTTCTTTTTTGTTGTCATAGGAGATATGAAAGGCATAGGAGTATATTAGAATAATTATCATTATTCTAATACTGTTACTCTCTATTAATCTCAAATGACTTATTGAATGACATAAAACATTATTGATTATTTCAGTTTTTTGAAGCTATTTCATGAATGCTTTTAGTACAACTTCAAAGCAACGGATGGAAGTTATATTCGGTAGTGACTTGAAAAGCTAAATAATCCAGTTGATATTTAGTTTCCCCATACAGCTTCAATTGTTATTAAGGTTATATGACAATAAACTCTATATTTCCTATTGAATGTCATGTCAATATATGATTTTTTCAGTTAATGGGATTTCCATTGTATTATGTAGTAACATTTGCCAGTTGGATATCTCCTTTACTAAAGGGAAGATGAAAGGGCTTTTTGCTCTCTGATCTCTAGTTCTTCAAACACTCCTGAATGACATTTCTCATTACTTTCTGAAAATACCTAAGGTAAGGCAGAATGTCTGCAATATAATATAGAATAGCTTCATGCCAGAAAAGACAGAGTAGCTAAAGTTATTAATTTTATGTTTTCCAGAAGTATTGTTTTCTATTCTGTTACTTTTTTTAAAAGCTCAGTTCATATAGCATTGTAGAAGTATTTTCTCTTTCTCCTTCAGTTTCTTCTTACCATTTATCAACTAATTACCTAAATTTTGAAGCTAAGTTCTTGTATCTTCTAGAGATATTCAGATAGAACAAAAGCTAGGAGGTTTAAATCTTGTTTTACACAGATGAGGTATGACCATTTTCACCTTGATCATTTATATTCCCTATGACTTTTATTCTAATAAAAAGAGTCCCTTGGAGTGAAAATAGTGACTATTTGGAAATAGAATCTTTGCAGATATAATTAGCTAAGACAAAGTTATACTGGTTAGGGTGGTTCCTAAATCAAAAGACTGCTATTCAAGGCAGAAACCATGACACACAACTATAATCCCAGTTCTCAGGAGGCTGAAGCAAGAGGATCAGTATTTTGAAGACTGACTTAGCCTTTGCAACTTAGTGAGGCTCTGTCCAAAATTAAAAAATGGTCTAGCATGCAGCTCAGTGTTATAGCACCTAACTAGTGTGTGTGAGGTCCTAGGATCAAACCCCAGTACTGAAAAAAAATAATGTTTCATGTTCTTTAAAGAAGGTTATGTGATGACACAGATACATACAGGGAGAACACAAGCAAATCATGTAACTACAAAAATGGAGATTGAAGGTATTCCTTTATAAGCAAAGGGAAGTTAAGGATTGGAAACACTACCATATGCAGGGAGACACCAAGATGTATTCTTCTTGAGCTTTCAGAGGAAATATGTCCTTGTAGACATCTCAATTTCAGACATCTAACTTATTGAACTATAAGAAAATTCTTATGTATAATTTCTTTTAATGACTTTCTATGTTGGTAACATTTTTAGCTATGAATATCCAGAAGTCAGCCATTTTAAAAATCACCTAAATTCTTATGTTTTTATTTGCTTTACACTATGTAAATTATGATTGAAATTACGTTTTTTCTAAATAAATTCAATTAGAAAAATATTTCCTTACATTTTTCTTTTGTTGTTGTTAGATGCCATTGAGTTGGATCTGATTCTTAGTGACCATATGTACAGCAGAATGAAACATTCCGATTCTGTGCAAGGCACACAATCTTACTTAAGTTTGAGCCCATTGTTACAGATTGCGTGAATCCACCTAGTTGAAAATTTCCCTTTTCTTCATTGAACTGCCACTCTACCTAACATAATGTCCTTCTACAGAGATTGGTCCCCCATAACTACATGTGCAAAATACATAAGATGCATCTAGACATCCTTGCTTGCAAGAAGCACTCTGGTTGCTCTTCTGCTAAGACAGATCTGTCGGTTCTTTTGGCAGTCCACAGTAAATTCAATATTTGTCTTCAGCACCATATTTCAAATCATCAATTTTCCTGTCTTCCTTAGTCAGTGTCCAGCTTTCACTACCAAATGACATACATGATGGAAAATTCCATATCATGAGTCAGGCACATTTATGTCTTCAGTGTGGCATCTTTACTTTTTAATACTTTAAAGAGATCTTTTGCAACAACTATTTCCAAAGCAATGTGTCTTTTGATTTCTTAACTGCTGCTTCCATGGGTGCTGATTGTAGAAAAAAGTAAAGCAAAATCTTGGATGACCTCAACCTTTTCTCCAGTGAAGTTGCATACTGTCCCAGCTGTAAGGACTTTTGTTTTGTTGATGTTGAGGTATAATCCATACTGAAGGCTATGTACTTTGATCTTCATCAGTCAATGTTTCAAATCCTCTTCACTTTCAGCAAGCAGAGTTGTGTCATCTGAATAATGCAGGTTGTTAATGAATCTTCCTCCAATCCTGATGCCACGTTCTTCTTCATAAAGCCCATCTTCTCAGATTCTTTGATCAACATAGAACTTGAAGAGATACAGTGAAAGTATATAGTCCTGACACACACCTTTGACAACTTTGAACCAGGTAATATTTCCTTGTTCTGTTCAAATGTCTGGCTCCAGGTCCATGCACAGATTTGTCATGAGTATAATTAGGTGTTCTCATATTCCCATTCTTTGCAGTGTTATCCATAATTTATTAAGATTCACACAGACAAATGTCTTTGCACAGTTGATATAACATAGACACTTTTTGGTATTCTCTTCTTCTGGCTAATATCCATCTGATACCAGCAATGAAGCTCCTGATTCCCCACCCACTTCTGAATTTGGCTTGCTTTTCTAGCATTTCCTTGTCTATATACTGCTGCAGTCACCTTTGAATGATCTTTAGTTAAGTTTGCTTATGTGTGATATTAATGACATCATTCAATAATTTCCATGTTCTTTTGGATCACCTTTTTTTGTAATAGGCACAAATATGGATTTTTTTTACAATCAATTGGTCAGGTACCTGTTTTCCAAATTTCTTAGCATAAACATGTTAAGGATCTCCAGTGTTGCATCTATTTGTTGAAACATCTCTATTCATATTCCATCAATTACTTGAGTCTTGTGTTTTGCCAATTCTATCAAGGCAGTTTCCACTTTGTCCTTCAATACTATTGGTTCATCACCATGTATAAACTTTTGATATGGTTGGTCATCCACCAATTCTTTTTTGTATAATGACTGTGTATTCTTTCCATTTTCCTTTGATGTTTCCTCCATGATTTAATATTTCCCCTGCAGAAGCTTTTACTATTACCACTCAAGGCTTGAGTTATTCCTCCAATTCCTTAAGCTTCAGAAAAACAGAAGATTTTCTTCCCTTTTGGTTTTCTGTCTCCAGTTCTTTGCTCATATCATTAATATATTTGATTTTATCTTCTAGAGTTCCCTTTGAAATATTCTATCATTACCTTCATCATACTTTCATTTTACTTTAGCTGCTCAATATTCAAGGGCAAAGTTCAGAGTCTCTTGACAAGAACTTTGTTCTTTTCTATTTTTCCTATCTTTTTAATAACCTTTTGCTTTCCTTGTGAATGATGTATTTGATGTCATGTCACAATTCATCTGGCCTTCTATCATTTATGTCTAATGTTTAAACCTGTTCTTGAGATGTTCTCTGAACTCAGGTGGGATACAACTAAGTCATACTTTGGCTCTCATACACTAATTCTAATTTTCTTCAGTTTCAATTTGAACCTGCGTATGAGCTATTGGTGGTTTGATCCACCATCAGCACATGGTCTCACTCTGACTTTTGAGATTGAGGCTTTCCATCATTTCTTTCCACTGATATAGTCGATTTGATTCTTGTATGTTCCATCTGGTGAAGTACATGTTGATAGCCACCATTTATGTTGGTGAAAAAATGTATTTGCTATGAAAAGGTCATTGGTCTGACAGAATTCTATCCAGTGTTTTCTAGCATCATTTCTGTCATGAAGGCATACTTTCCAACTCCTGGGCGTTTTTCTTTGGTTGCAGTTTTTGCACGGCAGTCACCAGTAAATATCAGCTCATGCTGATTGCATGATAAATCTATTTCAGACCACAGAAGCTGGTAAAAATATTCCCTATCTTCATTTGTGGCCTTTTTGGTGGGTATATAAATTTGAATAATAATCATATTAAGTGGTCTTCCTTGTAGGCAGATGGATAGTGTTCTATCATTGACAGCATTGTACTTCAGGACAGATCTTAAGATATCTTTTTTCATAATGAATGCAACCCCATTTTTCTTTAATTTGTCATTCCCAGCATAGTAGACCATATGATTGTCTGACTCAAAGTGGCTCATGCTGGTCCATTTTAGCTCACTGATGCCTAGAATGTCAATGTTTATGTGCTCCATTTCCCTTTTAATGATTTCTAATTTTCCTAGATTCATACTATGTACATTTCACATTCCAATTATTAATGGACAGTTACTATTGTTTCTCCTTATTTTGAGTCATGCCAAATCAGCAAATGGAGGTCTCTGGGGCTTTACTCCATTTCCATCATTAAGGTAGCCTCTACTATGAGGAGGCAACTCTTCCCCACTACTCCTTTTAATGTCTTCCAAACTGGGGGATTCATTTTCCAGCACTATATCTCATAGTGTTTCTTGGCTATTCATAGGATTTTCAATGCCTAAAAGTTTTGGGAATATGTTGTCAGGTCCTACTCCCTGGTCTATGTTAGTATGGAAGCTCAGCTGAAACCTGACAACCATGTATTACCCTTCTGGTACCTGTATTACCTGTACCATATGTTTCAGCCTCATAGGAACATGTAAGCCTCTACAATATTGCAAACTGACAGACATGTGGGCGATTTAGCCTTTAGTACTTTTATAAATGCTTTCTTGCTTTTTAATAATTATTAATGTGCATCTCTATATTTAATCCACTTCATTTGAAAATTTCTAATGAATATGTGGCATATGGCAGATTAAAAAAATGTGGAACCATCTCAGGTAATATTCTGAAGTCAACTCGTTCTTTAAGTTTATATCAAGATTAGCATTATAGCTCATGCACAATTGAAATTCATTAGCATTTCCAATATTTTAAGTAACTTTTGGTTGGTGAAGTTAAATATAATACTCTAATTGCAACACGGGAGAGAAGGGCCTGGCAATCCACTCCCAAGCAATCCCGAAGCACTCAGCCATTGAAAACCCTATGAGGGTTGCTATGAGTCAGATACCGACTCAACAGCACCTAACAACAACAATAACAACAATTGCAATATGACTTAAGTTATTATTTTAATATTCTGTGGTATATTAAATGAAGTAATTAAAAATTCGGGGCATGTGGAAGCAGCTGTAATCCCATAGAATTGAGAGGCTGAGGCAGGAAAGTCATGGGCTTAAGATGAGAGGCAGCCTATGTCACTTAGGAAGACCCTGTCTCAAGAAAAAAAAAAAATTAAAAATTGACTGGGGGTGCAGCCCACTGACTGGTAGAGCACCTGCAAGGTATGTGTGAGACCCTGGGTTCTAACCCCAAGTACTGCCAAAACAACACCACAACAAATCAAAGTTATTCTTCCTAAGATTGAGTACAAAATACAAATGTACCCTCATGATTTCTATGCAACATTGAATTGTAGCTGCTAATTAATTAAAAGGAAAAACAATATGCAAAAATAATAAATGAATACAGATTGAAAAGGAAAAATTCTATTCATAGATATTCTATATAGAATACAAACACACATGGGAAAAGGACCTGGCAATCCACTCCCAAGGCAATCCCGAAATAGCCATTGAAAACCCTATGAGGGTCGCTATGAGTCGGATACCGACTTGACGGCACCTAACAACAACAACAACAACAATGGGTGTTTATGCTTAAGGAGTCCAAAATGATTAATCAAAGAAATCTGTAGAAATTTCAAAAGATAAATGGCCACTCTAAAAATAACTCTCCTTCTAAATACCAACAATGAATATTTAGAGATGATGTAAATCCATAATACTTAAAATATTACTAAATTGTGACCAACACAGAATGTACATTATCACTCCAAAACATAATATAAGGTGTAGAACAAGCAAAACTCATGTGCAGTGATAAAATAAGATCAGTGGTTTTCTGATTTAGTGGGTATTAAGTTATTACTAGTGACTAATACTGCAGTCTAAAAGTTTTGGTGATTTCTGGATTCTTAGTATTTTTATAACAGTCTTTTAAAAATATTCTTAACTATAAAATTGTAAACTATATATTATAAAATTCATAATAAACTATATGTTATACTAAGTTTATATAGAATAATTAGAGTCAATATAGATACTTAGAACTTGGAAATCTATTGTGTGCTTTAAATTAATTTACTTTATTGGATAAGATCTTCAATACAAATTTAGTAGGTAAAATGTAGTTCTAGAAACACTATTTTCAAAACAAAACTGGAGAAAATGCTATGCAAGGCATATGAATTTCATTTTGTAAAGTGCTATGTGTATCCTTAATAAGACTATACACACTTTTTGATGATGAATGAAACATAAAATTTGAAGATTTTTTTCTTTATCATTTCTTTATGCTCCAAACCCATTACTATGAATGTTTATATAAATGCCACATTTATAGAAATTTATACACAATAAAGATGCTTTTAAGTTTATATTAAACATTACCAATTTAACAATAACAACATACCAATTGTATAGTAAGACTCCTGTTTCAAGCAGTCTTAATTTTTCCTCTTATTTCTACATGAAAAATAGTACATGTAAAGATTAGATTGATAATCTGTATTTATGCACTGTCCTTTCCTAAACCAGTTTTATTTCTGAAATGAACTCCACTTTCTGACCACCTGGTTTTCAAATATTATTTTCTTATGGAGAAATTGCCATTGACATACACCTTGCCTTTCTTTTCAACTGGAGCTGAATTGTATCAAAGAAAAAAGTCTCCAGTTTCTCAATTATGGCGGCAATGTAACAGACTGAATGCTACCTGTCAAAAATGTTTTCTGGTAGTGTTGTCCCACTAAGTACATTTATTACAGAAAAATATAAGAACTGTGTATTTTGTGTTACTTAACAGGGATATGACATTATGTATTCAGAGTAAGTTTCTGAGATGTGTATTCTAAAATAGGGTTATTTTGTAATGATTAAGTTTTCCTTTCTACTCTATCTTTTCTCCTTGAATAATGCAAGTACTAATATAGGAAATCACAATTATTTCTATTAAAAAATTGAGCCATTGTACAATATAGAGAAGCAAACTCCATTAAACTTTCTTTCCCTGAAAAGACTGACTTATTATGTAATTTCAATTAGCTTGTCAAATAAATGCACTGCCAACACATTTATTGCTTGTGTTGTTGTTGATGATGTTCAGTTTTAGGCAACATGGTTTGCCAAAATCTTAATAAGCATTATAATTTTTTTTCTCTGGGAGAAATATTGGGCAATGCATATTGAGGTAACAGTTAAAGAGAGGAATTTTTTTAAACCAAATGCAACATGGATGAAAACAGACATAATTTTTGATTGGACATTTTATTCCATTATTCTTCCTCTGATGCAGATTATACAGTCAATTCAAAATTGTTAAAAGATAATATTTACATGATGTTGATGCTATACGAAGTAGAAAATTGACTAGATTTGTTTAATGCATTAAATCACACAAAAAAAATCTTTGGTTATGTGAATATAGTAGAACAAAAACAAAGAAATGAGAAAAAGAAACATCCGTGTGTGTAAGCATGGGAAAAGAATTAGGCACCTATTTTTAAAATGGACATAAGACACTGAACTGTCCAAATTTTAAAAAAGTGTATAACATCCTATAGAAGCAAGGTTTTTTTTATCATTGCCAATTTATATAATATATAACTCATGAAAAATATAAAAACTCTTCATCTTGTTTTGTAACAGAATTGAAATTTGTCTAATTAGATTTCATTTTCAGTTATATATTTTGCAAAGACAGAAAGATACTTCTTAGTAAGGAAACATACAATTATTTTAGTAAATATTTCTGAAAATATTTATTTGTGCCCTGCTTCATACCAAAACATGAATTCATATCTTTTGTTCCAGTATTCAGATATGACTGTGTAAAAATATTTATTCAAGTTGAAATTATATGTGAATTAGTGATATTGTTTAAAATATCATAAAATCTGCACATTTATAAAATAAGTATCTAAGTTCAGATTTTAAGACAAACCCATTCTCTTTTCCTTTGTTAGTTATAAATTCATACTTCTCAAATTTAAAAAAATAAGTCTATTTGATAGAATAAAACCAAATCTCTTTTCTACCTTTAGTTATTATGTCAGCAATTTAAGCTAATTTCCCAAATTAATTCTTCCTGACATCACACTCCACCCTTTCTTATTCAACATGGTCCAATACTTATGTAATAATTCTCAACTTTTAGTCTGATATGATAAAATTCATTGCATATTAGGTTTACTAAGATTGAAAATGAATTCTATATGTGGTACATGTTAGGATAAACATTTTGGTGTTGGTCAGATGTAGAATTTTATAGGAATGAATTATCTATAATTTTAAGGCTATATTTACATTCTGATTATTTTTAATATTCATATTTATGCTCACATAGTTCATGAGCATTAGGTAAATAAACATAACAATTGGGTAAATCAATTCTCTCTTTCAATAAACAAACAAACAGTCTTAAGAAGCTTTGGACATGAGGAATAACTTTTTTTTAATTTTGACAGTACTGTGTGGTTGAAACCAAGCCAAGTACATGCATGAAAAGAGCTCTACCACTTAGCTTCACCCAAAATCTCTTTTTCATTTTTTAATTTTGAGACAAACTCTTGCTAAGATGCACAGCCTGCCTCTGACCTCAAACTCCTTATCTTCTCTCATGCCTCAGCCTCCTGAGTCATTGGGATTATAAGTATGCACTGTGGTGCCCCGATTGACAACATTTTTTAAAGAAAAAATGATAACATTATTTGTATCTTGCTTCTACAAGTATTCTAGAAAATCTGTTATGTTTTCAGCATACTCATCTTATTTGTCCACTAAATGATATGCCTGAGTTGATAAATATGCCAATGATCCTGCTTTGATGCTTACATAATTTATGAAGTTATAGAAATATCACCTTGTGCCTCATCAACATGTAAAGTCAAAATGTGCCAATTTAAAAATTAATATAAAGCCAGTTGGGGTGGTGGTATCTATGTAACCCCAGAGACTCAGGAGGTAGATCATGTGTATGACACAATGTCAAGTAGTGTTTCTTTCTGCTGTACATCAGGTCTCTATGAGCCAAATCTGACTCCCTGCCCATATATATATATATATATATATATATATATATATATATATATGTATATATAATTCCATATTATATGTGTGTATATATGCATATTCCATATTATATGTGTGTATATATGCATACACTGTGCAGTGTGTGTGTGTATATATATATATATATAGTTGTGCATACAGCTCAGAGATAGAGCACATTCTTAGTATATAAATAATCAATAAACTAAGGAAATGACTGTAAAGAGAGCATTACCCTTAAAACATGAATTTCTAATTATTTTTGTTCTTAGAGGTAGCAATTATAAAGTACAGGTTGTTGAGATAATCTTACTTCTTTAGTTGCTGCAGACCAGCTCCAGCCTAAAATCCAGGGTTTCCTGAGGGCATATGAGGAGTCTGCAATGGGTAACAGACACAGCATCTCAGAGGCAGTGTGACATTGTTCCATTTATTTCTAGATAAGCCAGCCTTTTTATACAGAATTGAAATTCATTAAGTCTTATGAAAGGTCTGCAGAAGGACAAGGAAGTTGGTTGCATTGATGGAATCACCTGATCAATTGTCACAAGAGTGTCAGGTGGTAATCAAAGTGGAAGAGGAACTCAGAGACAAAATTGTGATTATTTCAAAGAAATAAACCAAGATGACCTGAGCATTTACATTTCCTGTAACAATTGACTATTCTTAACTTTATGCAAGAATTTAGGGCAGTTACCTATCACCTGTGTGTCACCCCATTGAGTCTGTTGTTATGACAGTAAGCTTTTGTGTACTGTAGAGCTCTCAGTACAAAGGCTTTTGTTTAAGGGTGTATGCTATTGGAAATCACTCAGGAATTTCCCCTTCAAGAAAGCCTGAGGCTTGTCAACTCCCAATCTGAATTAGCATTGCCCACAAAGCCAGAAGATTATATATTTTTCATTAATATTTCCCAGAAATCTACAATAGTGACCAATTAAAATTTAAGAAAAGGAAAATATGAGCTTCCAAGTCCCTGTCCATGAAGAGACCTTTTGGAGGCACTATTCCCTTTTCAGAAGACTTTCCCTCTGAGACTTAGGAGGCATTCTTCCCCTTTCGGTGGGCTTTCCCTCCTGTGCCTTTTTAAAGGTATTCTTCCTCCTGTGGGGACTCTGTTTACGCATCATGAGTGGATCCAGACCTGGCATTTAGTGGAATATAAGATGAACAATATGAATTCAATATCTAAGCTATAGCTTCGTGGTAAAAAATCTAACACTGATTATTCTGATATCCCAGAATATTTTTTTTTCATTTTACTGTCACCAAAAATGAATCTAGAATGGTGGCACATGTCTGTAACATAATCCAAGCAACTAGAGAAGGAGAGACAGAAAGATAGCAGACTCAAAGTCAAAGGCAGCCTGCCTCAATTTAAAATGTAAAAGAGGATAGAGGTGCAGCTGAGGCAGAGCTTTTGCAATACATGTGTGAGAATCTGCTTTACAACAGCTAGTAACACACACACACACACACACACACACACACACACACACACAATTAAAAATATAAGCTGGGCACGGTGGCGTACGCCTGTAATCCCAGCAGCTTGGGAGGCAGAGGCAGGAGGATCTCAAGTTCGAGACCAGGGGCAGTCTGCATAATTAGCCAGACCCTGTCTCAAAAAGTAAAAAAAAATGGGCTGAGGGTGCAGCTCAGTGGTACAGCACTTGCAGAGCATGCAGGCATCAGGCCCTGGGTTCAACCCCCAGTAACAAAAAAATAAAAATAAAAATAAAAATAAATAAAAATATATTGTATGTCACTGATATCATCATTTATTATATTAAAGGCCATTTCACTTTTTAGCATTCAAAAGTGATAGAAAAACACCATTTTCATTAAAAGTTTCCTTTGGAAAAAAATAAAAGAATTAGTCACCACCACTTTCATTTTTTTTCCTGTGTTTGATATGACATTTTGTTATCCAGTTAAAAAAATACATATTTTTTATATTCAATCATAAAAAAGACTAAAAGAGAATGTAATAAATCCATTTCATGAAAAACTTCCTCCCATGAGTTTGTATGAAGTATATAAAGGAAGCCATTATAAGATATTTTAAAATAATAGGACATTAATTATATATATTTTCATCCATAGCTATAGTTGGAACATCCTAACTTCCCATTCTTCTATGTATCCACTCTTTTTGTGGGGATTTGGGGCTATAGACAACCTCCGTACCTCTATTGTAAGGCTATCAGTGAAAATGATCACCAGGCAGTAAGAGTCAAGTGAGCATATGCTTTCCCCAAAAGACTTCATTTTTATACTTTTTGAATTTAGGAATACGTATCATTCATCTATGCTATTGTAGTTACTATTCAGCCATGACTATAACTACAGCTGTAGCACTGACTGTGGCAGTTAGTCTGAGAACAGAAGGAAAGCCTCCTATAATTTCTGTCAATATAGAAAATGTCAGAAAATATCTATGTGACTCTTAGTGATTATGTTTGTAATTTCTCATTGGTTATTAAGCTTTGTTATTTTAAAATGTAGACTGAGACCAGAAATCCACTGAAATTTAATAGCAATGTTAAGTGTGAAACCATCTACCTAAATTTAATTATATCTGTTTATCATTAATATTTCTTTTATTTCTGAGTCTCACAATCTGATGACTGCTTCCTTTGAGCCTATGTCCTCTATCATGAGAAGTGTTTCAGGAGAATGTCTTCCAATTTGTAAAATGAAATATCATAAATAGCTTTTCAAAACATCACTGACTTACATTCTCAACTCATTTATAGGAATACACAACTCTGCATGTTAATATTCAGTAATAATTTTATATAAATTTGTAATTGGATCAGAACGGAAAAAATAACAACTTTTAATGATAGAAAGTATTTGGTAAACAGTAATTATTATATAACAGAGACCAGCTAATGTGCACGGTTTATTATCAACAATGACAAATTTTTAAGCAAAAGTGTTACTTATTTATTTATTTATTTAGTGGTATTGGGGGTTGAACCCAGGGCCTTGCGCTTGCATGCTTTGCAAGTGCTGGACCACTGAGCTGCATCTCCAGCCCATTTTTTCAGTTTTTGAGACAGGGTCTAACTAAATTAAGCAGACTGCCTCTGGTTTTGAACTTGCGATCCTCCTGCTTCCGCCTCCTGAGCAGCTGGGATTACAGGTATGTGCCACCACACCCAGGATATTTTTGGTTTATTTTTATATTTTGTATTATGCAAAGAGGCAATATTCATTTTTATGATTTTAATTGAACAGAATGTTAATATAAACTACATACTTACTAAACTTTTAAAACCTGCCAAATATTTAAAAGAAGCAATACTCCCCCTTTTTAATTTTTAATTGAACAGAAGATTAATAGTATATATGTTATATACTTCCCAAATTTGTAAAATACATTTTATTTGAAAAATATTCTGGACAATTTATGCTCTCTCATGATCACCAAGCATAATTCTACCTCTTCACTTTTCCACTTGCTGTTGAATGACATTTATCTAGATTGTTTTATGGATAATCCTAAATTACAATCTAACTTTTCAAATATCTCAGACCAAAGCATACAGAAATATAAATACTTATACATCTAATCTTTTACATTACTATAATAAATCATAGACCCATCACTTTCTGTTTATTTATCTTAATTTATTTTCCATGTAGCATATCCAAACACCTGATAATACATTATGTATCTAATTGTTCATTTTCTCTATATCACTCAGTAAATTATATAATAGGCAATGACAATTTTTTTGCCTACTTAGTAGAATAATAGTTTATTTTTTAAAAAAGAAAAATATTATCTCCCAAATTATTTGCAGGTTTGTTAAACCAGTTTTAGAGTTCAACATCATGAAGGAGAAAAAAAATATCCCATAGGGTAACATCATTATTACCATCGCTTCACCAAGCCCTACAGACAGCTACTGTTGCTATGGATGCTTTCAGTTTCATTGATGCCTCTTCTGTGCCACAAATTATAAGCATTACAGAAATTAAATGTCTGCTAAAATAGCCAAAATCTTCTTCTTTTTAGAAATTCTTTCCTCAATTTGGTTACTTCAGAATCAGTCTCATATAGATGTCTAAATAGTAGAAAGTTCTGCTTGATAAAGATGAATGTATTTTATAGATTGGAAATTTCTTGAGTATTGTCATGTTGTTGTTGTTGTTGTTGTTGTTAGGTGCCGTCGAATTGGTATCCGACTCATAGCAACCCTCATAGGGTTTTCAATGGCTGAGTGCTTCAGGATTGCCTTAGGAGTGGATTGCCAGGCCCTTTTCCCATTTTTGCGGTGCTGGGAATTGAACTCGGGGTCTCAGAGACTGCAGTGCAGCACTCTACCCACTGAGCTAAATCCCAGCCCTGAGTATTGTCATAGTTTACTTAATCTACCATAACAAAATGCCACAGATTGGATAACTTCAGCAATAGAAATCTATTTGCTTAGTGTTTTGGAGTCTAGAATTACCAGTTCAGAGTGCCAGCAAGGTTGGTTTCTGGTGAATGTTACCATCCTGAATTGCAGAGAGACAACTTCTCAATGTTTCCATAATGTGTACGGGATGAGAAGTGGTGGTGGCTAGGAAAGAAGGGTTAGAAAGAGAGAGCAAACTCTGTAGCATCTCTTCTTATAAGGGCACTAAACACAACAAGGGGATTCCAACTTCATGACTTCATCTAACTCTAATTACCTCCCAAAGACCCCATCTCCAAGAATAATACCTTTGTATTGGAAGTAAGGGCTTTACTTCAGACATTTTTGAGGGTACATAAACATTCAGTCTATATTGTCCATTACTTGGAAAATAAGTTCATCTGCTGATTTCATAACTTTTAATGTATTTAAGAGCATTTGTAGATTGATCATCTTTAAAGTACTCAAGATAATCATAGCAAAATATTTCAAAACAAGATAAAATTATTTTTGTATTACTTATAATTAGTTCAAGAAAAATAAGATTTGTTTAAACTGTTCATGTGTTACCTTAATGGAGGCATTGTCAGAGAAATTATACTATGATTCATTGATCATGGACACTTGAAGTGTAAGACACATGCTAATATTACATAAAATTTGTCTGAAAAACAATCTTCTCCAAATTTTCTGAATAATTTATCTTTTTACAAATCATTTTTCTATATGTATTCAGAATTTATATACATATGTGAAAATGTTTCTGTTGTAATAATGTTACATTAAACTTCACTGAAATTTTTGTGATATTAAGGATTACGCCTCAGAGATTGAAACAACCTGTGATTTAAGAAGTGTGTACTTTGTATTACAGTGGGTAACTGGGACAGATGTTGAAAAGTAACAAAACAGATGCTAAATGATTCTATTTTATAAGACATTTATAAAGAGAAACAAAATTAAATGTCAGAATGACAGAACTACTCTCAGTTCTGAGATATAAACCTCCCTCAACTCATTAAACTGGAAACAACAACCATAACAGGTGTTTATGTAAGTGTGAATTTAAAATTTATACTGTGTATTGGAAAATACATTCTTATTAATATAAGACACATGTCAATTTTCCTTTTTGTATTTAAAATACTTTATAGGAATATTTTGACAGAGGCTACTTTATGATCTTTGTTGATGAATATAGATAAACATGATTTCCAACATAACAAAAGCAAAACTAAAGGAAATGTGTCCCTACTCATAAAGCAAAGATGGAAAAAATAGTTGTTAAATAGAAAAGGAAATATATTTTTACTTAAAAATAATGTTTTTCCTAAAATTTGCAAAAACATACATTTAATTTGGAAACATGCTTAGAAAAAACATGTACATATTATTTTGTTTAACTTATATTAATATAACACATGAATGACCATTATAAATGGTTAGGACTAAATATGTTTCTCAGTTCTATTCTAATGACTTCCTGCTTCGGGGGCTTATAGATACCTTTTTTCCCTGTATATTTGGAATGAAGCACAAGAGAAAAATTGATTCTTTGTTGGTCCAATAAATATTTAAGGCTGTCTAATAAGCATCCAATTCATGATCTCTGATGTATTTTAGCTACTGAACTGAGGTGGCTTCTAATCAGGAATTAGGCAATAAAATAACAGGTAACTGTATTTTCAGAAGCTTAGAACAGGGTCCGTAATTGTGATCTACAGTGCATGATACACTCTATTTCAATTGTGCTATAGTTCAATCATTTCTAACCTTGTAAGTAAACTACATGAACATATAGAAACATTTGCTTTATTAATTATGCTCTTATATTTAACTTCATTTAAATGTAATAATTGTTGCATTAAGAATACTCAGAGATATAATTTTCTACTACTTATTTCAATTTGAAAAAATTGTATAAATTGTACAAATAACCAACCTAAGAATGAACTTTGAAATTATATGTGTTCTTCCAAGAGTTAAATATTAAAATCAATTTTGTATTAATGGAAATCTGGTCAGTTTTTGCCCAATCAAGGTGTTAATGAAATGAATATGTCACTTACAAATATTTGTGATAAATTTTTATAGAATACTAGGAGTCATGGAAATTTCAATAACTCTGCTTACCAAAAAGTTGATTGGCATCACACACATGAAGGGGTGGAATATTAATAAACTTGCTGGGGTTTAGTTCAGTTGACAGAGCACTGCTCTGTAATTCCTGAGGCCCCAAGTTTGATCTCCATCACCAGTCCAAAATGAGAAAAAGATGTTCCAGTCCATTCCCAAAATAATCCCCAAACATTCATCCATTGATAACTCTGTAATGGTTGCTATGAATCAGACAGGAACAGACAGCCTCTAACAACAAAAACAAGTAGAATGTAGATTTCTTTATTATTTTTTTCCATTGCTGAGATTTGAACCAAGGAATATGTAGATTCTAGATAAGCACTCTATCACTGAGTTAAATATCTAGGTTTTTCTCTTGATTTTTATCTAGTGTTCTTGAGTAGGAAATGAGATATAAGAAAATTTATTCCAATATGCTAATTGAATGAATTCCTAGGTAAAGTTACTAACTGATAGCAATGTGTAAGACATTATTTTTGGAGCTAAGTTAAACTAGATAACAAAGTAAATGGTATTTACTTGATTCCTAGAGTTTCTTGCATGTTTTTGTTTTTGTTAGATACTGACAAGTAAGGTCTGACTCACAGTGACCCTATGGAAAACAGAATGATGTTCTTTGCTTTTGGTTTTCTACCTCTAGCTGTTTGCACAGGTTATTATAATACTTGATTTTTGTCTTCTCAAGCTGCCCTTTGGAATCTTCTATTCACTTTTTTAACTTCATCATATCTTACTTTTACTTAACATGTTCAAACTCAAGGGTAAGTTTTAGTTTCCTTTAACATATAATTTGGTCATTTCTTTTTTTCCTGTCTTTTTAATAACCTTTTTCTTTCTTCATAAATGATATCCTTCATGTCATGCCACAACTCATCTGGGCTTTGATCATTAGTTTCTTGTAGGGAAAAATTGGGAGGAAATTGGCAAAAAACCCCAAACTGGAAAAATGGCTTTTGAGTATCTGATGTAAAAATTAGAAATTTAGGGAAAATGAAAGTAATTTGGTTGCACGTTTGTACCAAATCCTACCTGATTGGACAATTGGACTCAGCTGACTGGCTTAGGCCATTCTGTGGGTGAGCTATATAAGGAGCTGCAGCAGCTCGGTACTTTTTGACCTTTTTGCCCAGACCATCGGCTAAGCAAGACGTTTTCACCTGTTCTCCCCCGATCACCGATTAGGAAACAGCTTTCTTGCTCTCTGCTGGACCTTTGGTGAGGAAAGAATGCTCTCCTGTCACAACCATCAACAAGGAAAGAACCCACTGTCCATCTGATCACCCATGAAGCAAGAACTGTCTCCTTATAACCACTGAGACCACCAACACAGGTGTTTGCCCTTAGAAGGCAAAAGTTTTTCCTTTCTTCCATCTCCGCCTGCATCCCAAGGGCTGCAGGAGTCCGCACCCCTCACCCGAGGGTTCGGAGTGAATTGTGTTTAGTATCTGTGTGCACGGTGGTGCCCATCCGAACCTTCAGCCCGGACCGGGAGGCACTCCACTCACAGTTTCTAACACATCAAATCTGTTCTTGATATGACCTCTGAACTCAGATGGAATATATCCAAGCTCATACATTGGTTCTTGTACACTTGTTCTAATACTCTTCAGTTTAAATTTGAGCCTGCATAGGAGCAGTTGATGATCTGATCCATAATCACCACCTGAACTTTTTCTAACTTTTAATATTGAGGTTTTCCATCATCTCTTTCTACAAATGTAATCAATTTTGTTCCTTTATGTTCCAGTGGTGAATCCCATGTGTAAAGTCACCACTTATGTTGGTGAAGAAATGTATTTGATATGAAACGGTAGGTGATCTGTCACAATTCTTTCATGTAATCTGCAGCATCATTTCTTTCACCCACACCATATTTTCCAACTACTGAGTCCAACTTTTGCATTCCAGTAAGCAGTAATTATCAGTGCATCCTGAAGGTGTGTTTGATCAATTTCAGACAGCAGAAACTGGTAAAAATATTCCCTATCTTCATTCCTGGCCTCAATGGTGGGTATGTAAATTTGAATAATAGTCACATTAAATGGCCTTCCTTGTAGGCATATGGATATTATTCTATCACTGACAGCAGTATACTTCAGGACAGATCTTGAGATGCTTTATTTGATGGTGAATTCAACACTGTTTCTCTTTAAGTTGTCATTCCTGGTATAGTAGACCATATGATTATCTGTTTCAAAATGACCAATATCAGTCCATTATAGCTCATTGATTTCTAGAATGCCAATTGTTATGTGCTGAATTTCTCTTTTGACCATTTCTAATTTTCTTAAATCCATGCTAGGTACATTCCATGTTTCAATTATTAATGGATGTTTACAGTTATTCTTTCTGATTTTGAATCATGCCACATCAGCAAATGGAGGTCGCTGGGGCTTTACTCCATTCCTGTTATTAAGGCCAACTCTACTTTGAGGAGGCAACTCTTTTTCAGTCATCTTTTTCATGCTTTCCAACCCTGGGGGCTGATTTTGCTGGCACTGCATCTGAGTGTTTATCTGCTATTCATAGGGTTCTAAACGGCTAATTTTTTTGGGAAGTGAACAGCCATGCTCATTTTCTTATTGCTCTTAGTCTGGAAGCTCATCTGAAACTGTGAACCATCGGTGACCCTGCTGATATCTGAAATACTATATAGTGAGCTTAAGGCCGACCTAGGGTATATAGTAAGATGGTACCTCACATAAACAAGACAAAACAACAAAAAATGCCCTATAAATACTAAGAAATCAAGTGATTTCTTTATGTCATAGACTTACTAAAAGATTGTTGTTGTTGTTGTTAGGTGCCGTCGAGTTGGTATCCGACTCATAGCGACCCTCATAGGGTTTTCAATGGCTGAGTGCTTCGGGATTGCCTTGGGAGTGGATTGCCAGGTCCTTCTCCCATTTTTGCGGTGCTGGGAATTGAACTCAGGACCTCAGAGACTGCAGCGCAGCGCTCTACCCACTGAGACAAATCCCAGCCCTACTAAAAGATAGGTCCTGATTTATCTTCTATAAAGTTTTAGGCTTTTCACCTTATTACACTGTTTTTATCCATTTTACCTAAAGTATTTTGACATTTAGTAGTATTTAATAACTTTTTTGTAAGGTAGAGTCAGGTCAGTGTTGTTAAAACTTGAACAATGGAAGCAGCATTAATTTTTGTTTCTATATCTAACCCTTAAAAGTTTCTTACTTTCCTCACATAATTGCATCCAGTGAAGCATGTTGCCCACATATTTTTGGGGGTCTATCACTTACAGATGTTGAAAAATTACCCAGTTTAACCCTTGTAATCATTCTAGTATAGGCATTATGCTTCAAGTAGAAAATAAATTTAAAATGCTATAATTGAGTCTCACTATCCATAGCAACTCTGTGAAGCAAAAATACTTTTAAGTAATAAATCAATAGCAGTATTTAAAAGAAGTGCTAGGAGGAAATTGACTTTCTGATTTAACCTCATTAAAATAGGAATGTTGCCTGGCTATCCACTTGCATCCACTAGAACACAGGTCTGGAACAATCAGATTTCTAAGTGTAAGTTAATGCACAAAAATACCCAGAAACATGATGAATGCATATAAAATGTTAAATTTTGAAACATTTCACCAATAATATAACAATTATTATGCATCAAAAAGTTTGGGATAAACCAATGTAGTGGCACATGTCTGCAATCCCAGTTACTCAGGAGGCAGAGGCAAGACAGGACAGTCTGCATAATTTTGGCACACACTGTCTCAAAATAAAAGGTAAAAAAGTGGACTGAGGGTATAGCTCAGTGGTACAGGACTTGCAAAGCATGCAAGGGCAAGGCCCTAGGTTCAACTGTCTAGTTGCAAAAGAAGAAAAAAATCAGAAAAGTTTGGGATAGAAAATAAGTTTACTTTGAGGCAACTGATAGAAAACTATTATGTGACAACATAGTTTTATCATTAAATTTACAGAATCAAAGATAACATCTTTGTAGAAAAAAGCTAATTGAATTAAGGGTAAGCTGCAATGCACAAATAAAAATTATAATTTTTTTAATCCTTAGTAAATAGAAATTAACACAAACCAGACTGTGGTTCCTAAAATGTGCAGAAGAAAAAGTAAACCATATTTTCTGTGAATGAGAATTTTTTTCTTATTATTTCAGGTAAAATCAAACTAAAATTATCCTTTTATAGATTCAAATTTTGTTTTCTTTGAAGTGAATGCTTAGAAATGTTAAAATGGAGCTGAGGGCAGTGGCACATGCCTGTAATCCCAGCACCTGAGGAGGCCAAGGAAGGAGGATCACAAATTCGAGACCAGAGGTAGTCTGCATAATTTAGCAAGACCCTGTCTCAAAAAAATGAAAAATGAAATAAAATAAGATGGTCTGTGGGTACAACTCATTGTTCCAGCACTTGCAAAGAATGCCCTGATGCCCTGGGATCAACCTCCAGATGCAAACAAAAAATGTGTTCAAATAGGACCATAGGGCACACTATGAGGTGATCCTAGCCTTTCAGGGGGCTAGCATCTGAAAACCATCTGTAGTTTAATATCCTAAGTCTTAGTGGCTAGAGAATAAGCCAATCTTCTCAAAGTTGGGTGGAATGAAATTCATTGAAACTGTGCTCCATTGGCATTATGCTGACATCTCATTATTCTGTGGTAACCTCACTTATATATGTGGGCTTCCTCCTTTGAAACTTAGCTGCTAACTATTCACATGAAAAAAACAGGGAAGATAAAAAATCCCCACATTCTGTCTCATTTTTTCATTAGTTTGTTTAAAGGTCTATCATATATGAGTCTCTGTGTTTGTGCATGTGTGTGTGTGTGTGTTTATGTTAGTTTGCGTGTGTGTGTCTGTACCTATACAGGAAATTTACCCACTTATTGAAGCAAATCTGATAATCTCTCCTTTTTTCCTTCTTTCCTCATTGCCTCCTTTCCTTCCTTCCCTTTTCCTTCCTTCTCAACAAGTGAGTACGGATTGAGTATTTTTTAGATACTTTTGTCAGTGTTCAAAAGAAATATTAATGTAAAAAATCCCTATCACTAAATTTTTGGCAGTCACTTATTAAAATTTTTCATGTTAAGGGTGGTGGCACATGCCTTTAATCTCAGAGACTTGGGAGGCAGAGGCAGGGGGTTCATGAGTTCAAGGCCAAAGTCAGCCTGTATAACTTAGTGTGACTCTGATTCAAAATAAAAAAAATAAGTAAGTAAATAAATAAAAATGGTTGAGTGTACAGCCCAGTGGTAGAGCATTTGCAAAGTATGTTCAAAGGCATTTGTTCAACTCCCAAGTACTACTAAAATGACAATAATTAAATAAAACTTTTTACTAATTCCACAAAGGACTAAACTCCCTGAAAAATCTCTCTCCACTTGTAGTTATGAGATATAATATCAGAATGAAAATCAGCATTATATAAAACCATCAAATAAGAAATAAAAATCACATGAGTAGTAAGATAAAGTGAAAACGCATGTGTATGTTTGTCTCCCAAACTTAATACCAAAAATTATACACATGGCTTACTTATTTTCTGTTTAATATGTGTTTTTGATCTTTGAATATGACTTTTTTATTATCCCCATTCTGAGAATTGGGTCTACACATCATAAAAATGCCTTCTTAAAATCAATCCTAACTGCATTTTAGTTAGGGCAAATTTTTTCAGCCTTCCTCAGATTATTTCTTTATTATTTACAATTGCCCATAAAATTTTATAATCCCATCTCTATTGTGCAGATGACCACAGAGAAGTAAAAGAACTTATGTTATCAACTCACTTCAGAAATTGAATTTTAGTTTAACAACTCCTTACTGCATTCATTGCTGTCTGGTCCACGTAAAATTGTGATGATAGTGATTTATCTACTTACTTCCACCAAGGCATACATGTCCCAAATAAGCACTAAGAAACAAATGGGTGTGTGTTACTGTTAGTTGTGCATATGGGTTAATTTTAGGAGGAAAGCTACATACCATTTGTTAACTCATAAGTGTAAAATAGAGAATGAAGAGGAATGAAGAGTGTATTTAGGAAGTCTTTAATACTTTGGGAAAGAGGGAAGCATAAGTGTGTGTAAAAACAACAATGCTCAAAGCCACTTTTAAAGTCTCCTTTGGATCTTTTTCACCAATCACCTTACACACCTTTTGTACATAAGGAAAATTGGCTTTATTGTCAAATCTCAGTTTTAACACAACCTGAATCTATGATATTGAGGGAATACTCCAATGTATTTGACCCTTACTTTGTTGTTGTTGTTGTGTTATTAGGTACCCTCGAGTCGGTATCTGACTCATAGGGACCCTCATAGGGTTTTAAATAGCTGACTGTTTCGGGATTGCCTTGGGAGTGGGTTGCCAGGTTCTTCTCCCATACTCTTACTTTAGTCATCTGAAAAATTTCAGTGATCACCCTTTCCTATCTGTATTATTCCTATCTGGATTGTTCCTATGTATATAATAAATTACCTAACAGTGAAACCAAATAATATTTTAGACTTTTTATGTCCCTGGAATTAGGAAAAAGCTTCATTAGGTGGTTTGGGATCAAAATCTTTCCTGGGTTTGTAGTCAAGGTGTTAGTAAAGGCTTCCAATATATGAATGTATATTTGGACCTGGGAAATCCACTTCCAAGATGGATAATTCACATATCTTGTAAGTTGATTCTGGCTAGCTTTTGTCAGAAGCACTCATTGCTAATAGTTGGTCTATAGATCTTCATAGAGATACTTAAGTGTTCTCATAACATGGTAGCTCAATTCTCTTAGACTGAGTGCTCCAAGATAAATCAAATCAGAAGCCTCAATATCTTTTATACCTCAGCCCTTTAAGTCATGTGACATCCTTTCCAATATATTTTCTTGATCATATCCCCCAACTCTCTAACTCTTTGAGAATTACAAATTGTGCTAATACAAAAAGCAAGGACTTCAGTTTCACTATCCCACTACATAACTGTGAAACATAAAAGTAATATAGGAGAGAAACTCTCTGAAATAGGTAACATTTCCATGCCATTGAGGACTGGCATATCATAAAGTAATAGTACTTTATAGGATTCCAGTCCAGCTCTTTTCTCAGAACACACTTCCATTTAAGTAGTGATGGTGGAGGAAGGGTCTAGGGTTTTCTGTTTACATTTTTGTGTCTTTGATCATGTATACTCTTGTCACAGACCTACATTCAAAATTGTCAAATTTATTATGTATTTCACATACTGAAAAATATATAAGAAACAAAAGTAGCATGACAAGTACTACTTAGGAAATAGCTCCTCTGTTCAGAACTTCTCCTGTACAAGGGCTGATTTCCATATGATCAACAAAATGATGACTCATGATGAAGTATTATTCAGCATTCAAAGCATGAGAAATGAGATGCTGGAAGGTTTTTTTTGTTAGTTTTTTATTCATTTGTTTATGGTTTAACACATTCAGTGATGTCAGAAGGAAATTAAAAAAATAAATATTTTATAAAGTTTAAATTGCACACTGTTTTTAAAAGCAGGAAGACATCTTGCACAGATCCACTCTCTACTTTCGATATGAACCACCTGTTGTGTGCTGTATAAACTACCTGCCTGTTAATCATTTAGTAGCCACTTCAGTAATCAGGTGCATTTTTGTGACATTGCACAGATGGGTTCAAGTAAACCTTGTTGTTGTTGTTGTTAGGTGCCGTCCAGTCGGTATCCTACTCATAGTGACCCACATAGGGTTTTCAATAGCTGACTATTTCGGGATTGCCTTGGGAGTGTGTTGCCATGTCCTTCTCTCATTTTGCGGTGCTGGGAATTGAATTTGGGACCTCAGAGACTGCAGCGCAGCACTCTACCAACTGAGCTAAATCCCAGCCCCAAGTAAACTTTATTTTGTTTAATAATGGGCTACATGCACAAGAGTAGTGATGTTGGCCATTTGGCTGTGGCAAAGGAAGTTGTAAAATTCTTCCTTTAAGAGAAATGTGGAAGTTGTTTACTTAATAAGAAAAAAGAAGAAAATCAAGTGTTAAGGTTGCTAAGATTTACATACACTGAAATATTTTAAGAAGACTACATTCAAATAACTTTTATCTGAATATGTTGTTATACAAGTTATGATAAAAATGGTGAAAATTTAAACTTAAAAAATAATTATAGTAAAAGACTCATTGTCATTAATTCCCCTCAAACAAGTACTCCTGGCTTGCCACTTTCTGAAACTATTCTGAGGGTCCTCTTTAGTGACTGTTTTTAGTTTCATCCACAATCATAGCAATGCTCTATGTCACTTCTAATATGAAAATTTATATCAAATAAAAATATTTTGATGTGTCTTCATCCACCTGCTTCACTGGATCTGGCATTGTGTAAATTCTGGCTCTTCCTCAAAGTCAAAATGACCATGAAAGGTTAATAGCTTGAATTAATTCAGGACATCAAGGTGGCCAGTAAATTGCAATTAAAGATACTTAAAAGAGAGGACTTCTAGTACTGCTTCAGAAAGTGGCAAGAATGGTAAGATAAGTGTGTTTGAAGTCTGGGTGAGTATTTTGAGGGAATAAAAGGCAATAGGTCTTTTACTGCTATCTATCTACAACAGGAAATTCATGCATATTTCATTTTAATATTATATCTTTTATTATTGTTATTAGAATCTAATTTAAAAATTAAAATTTTATCATAGTTATTTATATATAGGAGAGAAATAACACATACAGACATTATAAATATAGCATGCATGTGCATAATGTTTCAGAACCTATATAAATGACTCAGTGTTATTCAGGCATCACGTTTTCAGGGAATCATGGAAAGTATCCTTGCAAATTAGATAGGATGACTATCTTATCTAATAGTTATCCCTCCCACATCTGTCATTCTACTGCACTGTGGGGGCTTGTGTGTTGCTATGAGGCTGAAAGCTATGTGACCAGTATCTCAGATACCAGCAGGGTCACCCATGGTGGACAGGTTTTAGCTGAGCTTCCAGACTAAGACAGACTGGGGATTAGAACCTAGCAAATAACACATGAAAAAACTAGCCATTGAAAACCCTATGAAACCCTGGAAAATGAACCCCCCAGGTTGGAAGGCACTCAAAAGGCCACTGGGGAACAGTTGCCTCCTCAAAGTAGAGTCTAACTTGATGACAGAAATGGAGTAAACCCCTATGGACCTTCATTTGCTGAGGTGGCATGCCTCAAAACAAGGCAAAACAACTGTAAATATCCATTAATAATTGTAACATGGAATGTACTTAGTATGAATCTAAGAAAATTAGAAGTCATTAAAAAAGAAGTGTAGCACAATAAATATTGACATTCTAGGCAGCAGTGAGCTAAAATGGACCTACATGGGCCATATTTACTCAGAAAATTATATGGTCTACCATGCTGGGCATTACAAACTAAAGAGAAATGGGGTTGAATTTATCATGAAAAAGACATCTCAAGATCTGTCCTGAAATACAATGCTGTCAGTGATAGAATAATATCCATACACCCACTAGGAAGGCCAGTTAATATGACTATTATTCAAATTTACACATCCACCACTAAGGCCACAAATGAAGATAGGGAAGATTTCAACAAGCTTCTGGTATCTGAAATAGATCAAACATGCAGTCAGGACATACTGATAATTACTGGTGATTGGAATACAAAATTTGGAAATAAAGAGGAAGGCTCAGTGTTGGAAAATATGGCCTTCGTGACAGAAATGATACTGGAGAGTACATGATAGAATTTTGTCAGACCAATGACTTTTTCATAGCAAATATATTTTTTCACCAACATAAATGGTTACTATACATGTGGACTACACCAGATAAAACATACAGGAAACAAATTGATTACATTTGTGGAAAGAAATGATGGAAAACCTCCATATCAAATATCAGAATAAGACCAGGTACCGGTTGTGGATCATATCATCAACTTCTCATATTCAAGTTCAATCTGAAGTTGAAGAAAACTAGAACAACTGTATGAAAGCCAAGCTATGACATTAAGTATATCTTACCTGAATTCAGAGACCATCTCAAGAATAAATTAAATGCAATAGACATAAATGATAGGAGACCAGATGAGTTGTGGCAAGATATCATTCATGAAGAAAGCAAAAGATTATTAAAAGGACAGGAAAAAAAGAAAAGACCAAATTATATGTCATAAGAGACTCTGGAACTTGCCCTTGGATGTTGAGCAACTAAAGTAAAAGGAAGACATGATGAAGTTAAGGAACTAAACAGAAGATTTCAAAAGGCAGCTCAAGATGTCAAAAACAAATACTATAATGACATGTGCAGAGAGCTGGAGACAGAAAACCAAAAGGGAAGAACATGCTCTGTGTTTCTCAAGCATAAGGAAGTGGAGAAAAAAATTAAAGCCTTGAATGGCAATAGTGAAAGACTCTACAGGGAAAATATTAAACGATGCATGAAACATCAATAGAAGATGGAAGGAATACTGAGAATCACTATACAAAAAAGAATTGATAGATGACCAATCATTTCAAGAGGTTGCACATGAAGAGGAACCAATGGTACTGAAGGACATAGTGGAAACTGTTTTAAAGGAATTGTGCACACAAGACTCTAGGAATTGATGGAATACCAATAAAGATGTTTCAACAAATGATGCAGCACTGGAGCTGCTAACTTGTTTATGCCAACAGATCTGGAAAACAGCTACCTGTCCAACTGACTGTAAGACATCCATATTTGTGCCTATTCCCCAAAGAGGGGACCCAACTGAATGTGGAAACTATGGAACAATATCATTAATATCACACACAAACGTAATTTTACTAAAGATCATTCAAAAGTGACTGCATCAATATATAGATAGGGAACTGCCAGAAAATCAAGTGGGATTCAGAAGAGGGCTGGGAACCAGAGCCATCATCATTGATGTTAGGTGGATATTAGCCCAAAGCAGGGAATATAAAAAGATGTCTACCTATGTTTTATTGACTATGCAAAGGCATTTGACTGTGTGGATCTTAACAAATTATGGATAACATTTTGGAAAATAGGAATACCAGAGCACCTAATTGTACTCCAGAGGAGTCTGTACATGAATCAGGAGGCAGTTGTTCAAATAAAATAAGGAAACACTGCCTGGTTTACAGTTGAGACAGGTGTGTGTAAGGGCACTATACTTTCACCATATCACTTCAGTTTCTATGCTGAGCAAATAATCCAACAAGCTGGACTTTCTGAGGAAGAACACAGCATCAGGATTGGGGGAAGACACATTAACAACTTGCCTTATATAGATGTCACTACTCTGCTTGCTGAAAGTGAAGAGGATTTAAAACATTTACTGATGAAGGTAAAAGAACATAGCCTTCAGTATGGACTGCAACTCCACAGGAACAAATCAAAAATCCTTATAACTGTGCCAATATGCAATTTCACAATAAAGGGAAAAAAGTTTGAGGTTGTCCATGATTAAGCTTTACTTGGTTATACAATCAACAACCATGGAAGCCATAGTCAAGAAATGAAAACACGCATTGCTTTGGGAAATGCTGTTGCAAAAGATCTCTTTAGGGTATTGAAAGGTAAAGATGTCATATTGAAGATGAAGGAGTGCCTGACACATGCCATAGTATTTTCAGTACCGGGTTATGTTTTTGAAAACTGGACATTGAACAAGGAAGACAGAAAAGAATTGATGCTCTTGAATTATGGCGCTGGATATGATTATTGAATGTACCATGGACTGCCAAATGAACCAACAGATTTGTCTTAGAAGAAGTGCAATCAGAGTGCTCCTTGGAAGCAAGGATGGCTAGAATGTGTCTTACGTATTTTGGACATGTAGTCAGGAGAGATCAGTCCATGGAGAAAGACATCATGTTTGAAGAGTGATAGATCAGTGAAGAAAAGGAAAACTCTCCACCAGATGGATTGACACAGTGTCTGAAACAATGGACTTAAATATAAGATAGTTTGCCTGGCACAGAATTGGGGAAGTGTTTCCTTCCACTGTACATGGGGTCACTATGAGTTGGACTCGACTCCATGGCCCCTAACAACAACAACAACAACAACTATACTTATGAGATACATGCTATATGCCAGCCAGTACATGTTTTGCATATATTACTTTATCTTCTGTTCATAATAGTTCAATAGGATGGTATTATCACTACTAAGATTTCTCTCTCTCTCTCTCTCTCTCTCTCTCTCTCTCTCTCTGTGTGTGTGTGTGTGTGTGTGTTTGTGTGAGGAAATGGAAATTCAGAGTGGTTGAATGATTTAACCATCATTTCCTGGGTGAAAATTCAAGCTGTTCCAATCTGCACACTATGACATCTAAATGAAAATATGAGTATGTTATTCAGTATGCAAGAAAAGAGCCATAGATCAAGGCAAAAACTGGATATCACAAAGCCTGTTAACAACATAAGTTCGGTTAACAACATTTTCTAAAAATTTTACTTACATAGTAAAAAGACTGCAAAGAATAAAAAGAAAAAAAAGAAATTGATATTCTGACATATGGAAAATCCTTATTCATTTCTAAGAAATTATGTTGATTTCCACAAGTCATAAATATTTTGTCCAATTAAATAACAAACTTAAACTCTCCTGGATTAAGAAATGGTAATTTAAATCTTCATATTCTGAAGTAGCTCATTGATAACATAATATTCATTATGTAAAAATGAGCATGTTGTGAATATTTGGCAGTGATATTGAGACATATTTTATAGAAACATTACAGATGTCTATAGTCACCCAACAAAAACAACATGAACATTTTTTGTTGACATGTAATTTGGCCTCACAAAATAGTTCTTAATCAAATCACTCAGGAATTTTACTAAGTATTCTTTAAACAAATATACTAATTCTGATTTTTGTTTTTTAAACAAATCTGTTGTTGTTGTTGTTAGGTGCCGTCGAGTCAGTATCTGACTCATAGCGACCCTCTGTACAACAGGGGAAACACTATTGTCAGTGCTTCTCTGCTGTTCATAGGGTTTTCAATGGCAGATTGATTTTTGGGAGGGGGTTGCCAGGTCCTTCTCCCAAGCCTACAGCTTCTGGTGTTCCCAGGCGGTCTCCCATCCAGGAGACCCAACCCTGCTTAGCTTCCGAGATCTGATGGGACCGGATGCCACAGGGCTATGGCTGCAGGCAAACAAATCTACTAAGAAAGTAAACTAAATCTCCATATTCTATTCAAAAGTTTGAGAACATCAGATACAAGAAATTTTGTGGAGATGGAGTAAATACTTGACAGAACTTTTCCATAAGAAGTTTCGCATCTTAGAAGTGAAACATCCTGAATACAAAATCAACTAATTCCAAAACAATTTGATTTGATCTAATATATATTTATCTTGCTGACACATTGTGTATACTCCACCATAATCTACTTGTCTGATTTACATGAAGATAGTGGTGATAGAATACAATGCTGAAGCTTTAATTGTGGGGAACTAGAAAAACTCAATTTGAGAGTTACAAAATAGCACTTAAAAGTGGAAAGCTACCACAATGTTTGAAATAATCTTGTTTTAATGTGTTGGCTTTTATTTCTTTCCACTAATTTCCTATTGTACTTATTACTCTTCACTCATCCACTCATTCATTCACTCATTTCTTTATTTGCTTATTTACAAATATTTTAGGTGCCTTTTGTTTCTGAAATTATGCACAATGCAAGTGATATAGGGCTATAAAAGAAACTTTGTCCAGGCTTCCACAATATTTACTGTCCAGTAATTATATTGACTTGAACATTACTAATGTCAATAGGTTTTATATTTTCTTTAAGTATATTTGTTTATATATATTAGAAAATGTATATGTATATGTACATATATATAAATATATATATACATAGACATATAAATGTATATGGATATATGTGAGTATAAGGGGAAATCAACCTCCTCACCCATAGTAAATTGATACCATCCCTAAATCGTGAAGTACGGGTTTGATTGATGTGGTAAAATTCTCAAAGAATACAGACACTGATCTGATCTTTTCTTAGATCTGATCTTTTCTTGCTTAAATAGATGAGGAAAAATTATTGGTATTCAAGAAGTACAAAGAAAAAAACAGAAAACAAAACAAAACAAAACAAAACATGACTGTGCTTCTTTGTTATCCATGTCTGTTTGTTAAATACCTTGGTATGAGTAATAAGATCCCAAACAATTTAGAAGCTATCATAATCTATAGATATTCAGAAGATGATGGAAATGCATGTTGTTGTTATTGTTGTTAGGTGTCTCAAATCAGGTCCAACTCATAGCAACCCTATGTACAGCAGAAGGAAACATTCCCCAATTCTTTGCCAGATACCAGTGTTATTTGTGTTTAAGGCCATTGGTGCAGACACTGTGTCAATCCATCTGGTGAGGGTTTTCCTTTTTTTCGTTGACCTGCCACTCTCTCAAACATGATGTCTTTCTCCAGGGATTGGTCTTTCCTGACAACATGTCCAAAATATTTAAGACACAATCTCACCATCCTTGTTTCTAAGGAGCACTCTAATTGCACATCTTCTAAGATAGATCTGTGGTTCTTTTGACAGTCCATGGTATATTCAATGTTCGTCTCCAGCACTGTAATTCAAACACATCAAGAAATGCATGTGATTTCCCACAAGTGAGTGCATATACTTAGTGCTACAGCCTGTAGTCCTCAGGCCCCAGTGAATACCCTGAGAAAACAGGCAGGAATCTGCAAACAAATGATTGTGGTACTCAGCCAACTTGATAAGTAGAAAGAAAATCAAGACTGCAATTTTTAAAAGGAAAGGTATTGCTGTTGTATACAACATATTTCCAGTTTCCTTTTTGGGTGTACATTTTTGATTCTTGCTTTAAGATTGGCAAAAGATAGTGAAAATCATCTGTGTTCCATAGTTTTGATATGCTAAGTATGCTCAGAAGTATTAGGAGTAAAAAAAATTCAATGAAGACAAAAATTTATAAGTTATTGTCATTTGTGGTTCAATTATATGATTATGCAAAATATACAATTAAAAATACTCTGATGTTAGAAGTAAAAAGATAAATAGAATTTGAGAAATAGAAATGAGCCCTTTGCAATTCTTTTACTTCTGGAAGTCCATACTTCCAAACTCTTTACATTTAAATTTTGAATAACCAAGTAAAATTGATTATTATTTTCACATGGTAAGCATTTTATAAACCCCACACACATATCTGAGTATGCTAGGTTGAAAATCCCACATGTGGTACTATGAAGTTCTAGTGTATAATTCTGTTTCAAACATTTTATGTTGCTCATTTCTAGTGCTCCCCTATAATTACAAAACATTCTGTTAATTGTGGATGTACTAAAAGATTTAAAAGTTCAGCTCAGCTGGCAGGGCTGAATACTATTAATACTTTGGCCATTGGATATATTTCCCTCATACTAAATGACTGATATTTAAATTAATTCCACATTTTCTTTTAAAAAATTACTTAACTACATTTAACTCATGCAATGTAGAATTTCTCCACTCTAGACATAAATAATTTAGAATTTGTTTACATTATTTCATATTTAGCAAAATTATATATTTTTCATTTTTAAATAACTTTTTTCTCTTGTTAAAATTAAACTATTGAGCAAAATTGAAAATTTTAAAAATACAAAGAAAAAGGAATAAATTCTCTTAAAATACAATCATTTTTTATATATTACTGTACTCCATTTGGTGAGGTTGAAATAGAAATGTTGCAAACTCCATTCAAGTCATATATCAAATATTTGACTTAAAATTGTATAAATGACAAGAGTCGAGTCAAGCATACTACAAATATTTTTTTCCTGTAAACTAAGTATCAGTTACTATTTCTTTCTTTCTTTCTGTTTTTTTTTTGGCAGTACTGGGGGTTGAACCCAGTGCCTTGTGCTTGCATGCTCTGCAAGTGCTGGACCACTGAGCTGCACCCCCGGCCCATTTTTTTACTTTTTGAGACAGGGTCTCGCTAAGTTATGCAGACTGCCTCTGGTCTTGAACTTGCAATCCTCCTGCCTCCACCTCCCGAGCCGCTGGGATTACAGGCGTATGCTACTGTGCCTGGCTGTTACTATTCTTAATAGTGCATTTCAACATACACAATTGTTTTGGTGTGGTTTATTTTAGAATATTTAGTTTTAAAAATAATTTAATATTTTTCATTTGATTCAGACTTACTCAAGAATTATATATTTTTATAGCAGATGATTAAATACCACCTGGATTTGTCCTCTTTGCTTAACATTTCATACTTCATTGAAACAATTTTACTACATTGTAGGAAAAATGAGTGGCAATCAAGAATAAAGACAAGCACCAAAAATCATATGCTGTAAGGTAAAAATAATAGAAAATAAATTAAATTAAAATCTGAAAAAAATTGTACAAGCATACATCTGTCAGGATTCTAGACTACTGGTATATTAGTCAGTTGTCCTTGCTGTAGAATAAAAACCAAACCAAACAAAGTTATAGAGGAAAAGGCTTTGGGGAAGCCCACCACTAGAGCATCAGCCAATAATGTTGCTGGAGAACACGTGGCAGTAGCAGGAGGGAGGGTCCCTCTTAGACAACCTCATGGCATTATGGGGCATGAGATAGTGAGCTTCCTGAAACCATGGGTCTAGGTAAAAAAAATAATAACTTCCAAATTTCTGTCCCCAGGCACTGCTTCCTCAAAGCTGAATCCTGCCTCCCAAAGTCCATGACCTCCACAAAGAGCTCCACCGTCCAGAGACAAAATATTAAAGCACATGACCCTTGGGGGACATTTTATATACAAACAATGATACTTTGTAATTTCTAAGAGTCTTGACTCATGGAGAGGTAGAGTTGGGTTGTTGTTGTTAGGTGCCGTCGAGTCAGTATCCAACTCAAAGCAACCCTCATAGGGTTTTCAATGGCTGACTTTCAGGATTGCCTTGGGAGTGGATTGCCAGGTCCTTCTCCCATTTTTTGCAGTGCTGGGAATTGAACTCGGGACCTCAGAGACTGCAGTGCAGCACTCTACCAACTGAGCTAAATCCTAGCCCATAGAGTTCGGTAAGACAGCCATAATAAACTCTGCTCTAAAAGGATATCAAAACCTTGCCATCTTACACTGATGGGGAGTGGAAACAAACAGACTAAGTCAAAAGACACTAAGCTTTTCTGTCAGGGTTACAATGTTGATAAAACACTGCTAGGTGTTTTTTTTTTTGTTGTGGTTCATTTGTTTGTTTGTTTGTTTGTTTTTTAGTATTAAATACCCAGCAAATTTTAATATCAGCATTGATTCAGCCAGAAGCTCAGAAACCATAACTGGGCTACTTGAAGGAAAATAGCCAGGTTCATGCAGGAAGACATTTCTTTTTTTTATGACCATTATTTCAACGTGACAGCTCTTCCCCAGATTTCAATCAAATTCCCCACACCCTGTAAGTATTTTTAGAAGAAGTTCTCTTCTCTCAAAATGTGAACATAAATCATTTGCACAAAATGTGTATGTACAACTTTATATGTATTAAAATATTTGGGGTTAGAGGAGATTTCTAATCTATTCTGTATATCCATACTACTGACATATGCTCTTAAGAAGTGCATACTCCATGATAAAAATTCCTATCTAGTAGGACATGTCCTTTAATCTATTTCATTATTCAGAATTTCCAAAATTATTAATATCTTCTTTTTTGTCAGACAGAATTATCTCCTGTCAAACTTTCCTGATCCACTTGAGTGTATTCTAGTAATAAAAGTTGTATAGTCAGGACCAATTTGGGTAGTATAATGCTGATTGATGACAAGGTGCTAAAGTTCATTATTGCAAGTAAGTCACCTTTCACATGATATGTTGGACTACTTATCCTGAGATATTGTGGCTGTTTAACAAGTTGGAGATGAGAACCAAGGGAAATATAGAGTTTTGTCTTTTTGCCTAAAAGAGACTGGAAGAACTTAGAAGGGAGAGTTAAAATTCCAAAATCATAAAAAATCTGGGTCAGGATAGCAGACTGAGAAAATATACTTGCATATGTTCCTTGAAGAACTTCACTGATACTCTGGAAAGAGGGGATTGTATAAACAGTGGACTGACACATGATGTAATTGTTTTTAAATTATGAATGGGAGATCTGAATGATAGAAAAAGTTTATTTCAGTTCATTGGACAAATCAGGGGTTTTCTGTGGAAATGATAATAATGAGGATGCTATTTCAATTAGAATACCATAAAATCATAAGCTCAGTGAGGAGAGCAATCTCAGAAATACATGATAGGTTTACTAGAGTAATTATTTGTTGAAGGAAAAAGTGATATGGGTCACTGAGTTATTTGTGCTCCAGAGGTAATTAAAAGAATTTGACTTGCAAACAAATTGATAAGGAAGAAGTGGAAGTTCTATGGCAAAACAAAAGAAGGACAATGTAATACTACAAAAAGGATTCAAGGAGTTTAGGATGTTACTGGGAGTGCTATTTCCAACCTGATAATGATAGAACTGTAGGATCACATTTTTGTTTTATTTACTTACACATTTTTGGCACATCAGAAGTGCTGGTGGGCTGAAGGAGACACTCACAAAAGTTAAGGACAGTTGTTCCCTGTAAGGAAAAATGACATGAAAATATCTACCTACCTGGTTGGTGAAGTGGTGTACTTCTTCAAGATTGTTCACTCTCTGGAAGTTTGATCTCTCTGGATTTCTTTCCTTAACAGTTCCCCACTGGTTTTTAAATGACATTTTTTTTTTTGGAGACGATAATTTCTTGAACTGTGTTTGTTTTTTTCTTAAATGAGATTATTATTCTGCCATGAATAAATTATTCCATCATATTTGTAAAAAATATTGAATGTGTTTTAAACATAAGAAAATTTACATTTTCTTGCCATCATTGCAAATCTCATTTTTAAAAATAAGAATCCAGTAAGCCTCATATTTTACATGTTGTACATCTAGCTTGGTTTCTCTCATTTTCTTTTTGATGTAGTGGCTATGTATTCCTCCATATATTTATTCATTTGTTTATTCAAAAATATATTTTAAAAAGCTGGGTGCGGTGGCGCATGACTGTAATGCCAGTGGCTTGGGAGGCAGAGGCAGGAGGATCACAAGTTCGAGACCAGAGGCCATCTGTGTAATTTATCAAGACTCTGTCTCACACAAGTAAAAGAAATGGGCTGAGAGTGCATGTCAGTGGTCCAGCACTTGCAGAGAATGCAGGCACGAGGTCCTGGGTTCAAGCCCCAGTACTGTAAAAATGAATAAATAAAAACTAAAAATTTATATATATACATACACACACACACACACACACACACACACACACACACACACATATATTTGTTGTTTCTAGGTGCCGTTGAGTCGAGTCCGACTCATAGCGACCTTATGTACAGTAGATCGAAACACTTGCCAATTCTGTGCCAGGCAAATGATCTTATTTATGTTTAAGCCCATTGTTGCAGACACTGTGTCAATCCATCTGGTGGAGGGCTTTCCTCTTTTGCGTTGACCTGCCACTCTTCCAAACATGATGTCCTTCTCCAGGGATTGTTCTCTCCTGACTACATGTCCGAAATATGTAAGACGCAGTCTGGCCATTTTTGCTTCCAAGGAGCACTCTGGTTGTACTTTTTCTAGGACAGATCTGTTGGTTCTTTTGGCAGTCCATGGTATATTCAATAGACGTCTCCAGCACCACAATTCAAAAGCATCAATTCTTTTTCTGTCTCTCTTGTTCAATGTCCAGCTTTCACAACCATATGATGCGACTGAAAATACCATGGCATGAGTCAGATGCACCTTCGTCTTCAATGTGACATCTTTGCTTTTC
>VMDO01020937.1:0-36420 GCA_007922755.1 Pedetes capensis
CAGATCTCGGAAGCTAAGCAGGGTCGGGCCTGGTTAGTACCTGGATGGGAGACCACCTGGGAACACCAGATGCTGTAGGCTTGGGAGAAGGACCTGGCAACCCCCTCCCAAAAATCAATCTGCCATTGAAAACCCTATGAACAGCAGAGAAGCACTGACAATAGTGTTTCCCCTGTTGTACAGAGGGTCGCTATGAGTCAGATACTGACTCGATGGCACCTAACAACAACAACAACAACATAAAAACTATTGGAAGCCCTAGGAGAGAGTCCATCTGTGCAATGTAAGAGATCAGGAAAGAGAAGAGCTATTGGAATTCAGCAG
Organism: Pedetes capensis; assembly: GCA_007922755.1. Classification (NCBI taxonomy): domain Eukaryota; kingdom Metazoa; phylum Chordata; class Mammalia; order Rodentia; family Pedetidae; genus Pedetes; species Pedetes capensis. The sequence continues at coordinate 325 of VMDO01020937.1, forward strand.
CATGACTCTCTCTTCTGAACATATACCTTGTGAGATTCCTGGAGCTGAAAAGTGTTGTGTTCCCTAGCTTTCATTAGCTGGTCATCCTTGCTAATGCCACCTTCTCCTCTGACCATGAGTGTTATGGTCTATAAAATGGAACTAATAATAGCTCAGTTGGTAAAGTGCTGCTCTGCACTCTCTGAGGCCCTGAGTTTGATCCCCAGCACCGCAGAAGAATGGGAGAAGGACCTGGCAGCCCACTCCTGAAACAATCCCGAGACAATCAGCAATTGAAAGCCTTGTGGATAGCAGAGAAGCATTGACAGAGTGCCTGGCATGGCACAGTGTCAGGGAGTGTTTTGTTCTGTTGTACATAGGGTTGATATGAGTCGGCTCCAAGTCACTGGCACCTAACAACAACAACAATAACATCATAAGGTTGGTGAGAGAACAAAATTAGATTGTACAGTCAAATGTGCTTTGGAAACCATACCAAAACATATAAATATTATTATAAGTATTGAGCTGTTCTCTTATATTTAGCATTGTCACTATGACATGTAGTAAAAGCAGTTCTAATAGAAGGGAGGTATAAATGTAGCAGATCTCCCTAATAAAGTTTCTCTGCTAGAGAGGAAATTCATATCAGAAATTATAAATATGGTTCCATTGTCTATTCCAGGGAATAAACTCTAAACAAATTATAGACTCGTGAGAAAAGATGTGAATACAAAATCTGTAATTTATACAAAAAACTCCTAATCACTAAAAACAAAATATCCTCAACATAAAATAAGGGTTTTTTTCCAAATGGCAGGATTTCAAACTATTTAATATACTAAAGTACATTGTGAAACAGAGGAGAGAGTTGGAGAGAAAGGATGAGGAGAAGGAAGAGCAGGAGGAGAAAGGGAGGAGGGAGGAGGAAAGAAGAAAATAGAGAGGCAGGGAGGTGTGGCAGGGCAGACAGAAGCATGGGGGTGGCATTTACCAAACTTTTATAAAATTTTATGGTAGTTGGGGGTTAAACTCAGAGCCTCACATAATGTGCAAGTGCTCTACTACTGGACGGCACGCTCAGCCATATATATACATACATACATACATACATACATACATACATACATACATATATATATATGTAGTAGTTGTTGTTGTTAGCTGCCATCGAGTCAAATCCAACTCATAGCGACCCTCATAGCGTTTTCAATGGCTGACTGTTTCGGGATTGCCTTAGGAGTGGATTGCCACGTCCTTCTCCCATTTTGTGGTGCTGGGAATCAAACTCAGGACCTCAGAGGCTGCAAAGCAGCGCTCTACCAACTGAGCTAAATCCCAGCCATACATATACATATTTATTTATTTTAATATAGACAGGGTCCCACTAAATTACACAGGTTGCCTCTAGTCTTGAATTTATGATCCTCCTGCCTCCTGCCTTATTTTCAAAGAAAATCTGAGTTTTTGGCATTACAGGTGTGGGGCACCAGGCCCAGCACATTTCCTAAACATAACATCAATTTCCCTCAGAGAACCATGTCTCTTCATTATCAATGAGTGTTATTAAGGAAAATAATATCTAAGTAGGTAAGTTGAACATAGCCAAGAAACCATGAAGACTGTGTCCATATTATGTGTATCATGACAAATGCATTGATGTGGATCCCAGGTTAACTAAAGCAACACTTCAGCTATTTTCTCCATCATCGAAGTTGGTAATTTGAATTTTAAAAATATAAGAAATGACTACTGATGATTCAAAAACACAAGTCCTCCATTTGCTAGTCTATAATAACTCATTCGCAAAGGCAAATAATTGTGTCACAGTATAGAATAACTAAAACATAATAGATGGAATAAAATTTTCCTTTTAAAAATATAATTGTCATGATTCTTTCTAGTAAAATAATGAAAAAAGGAAATAAAAATGAAGAAATGCCATGATCTCTTGTGCTAATATTCATAAGGAGGAAGAGCAACAAAAATTGGAGATTGTTTACATTTCTAAACACTTTTATTCACTATATATTTATTCTTCTCCTATTCTTATAAACAGTAAAAATGTTTGCTTTACATCACCTTAAGAGTATTTTAACCTCTTGACCTCATAATGTTACAGGCTCCATAATTGCAAATGTTTGGGTGCCAAGGATTCATAGGAGAATGAATTCAAACATCAATTACCTGTAAGATCAGCAATAAAAAAAATCATTCACTGGCATTTACACATTAATAGCTTTTCTCTGCTGTGCTTCTTATATAGAGGAAAAACTAAAGATAAATTCTTTCAAAGGGAACTGGCGTTAGGCCATTTTGAAGTCTTTTGTCCCTAGCTATGGCAGGGGGACTGACTATCACAGATTCCTTCATTCACATCAAATATGGAGTCAGGGTGTCTGTGTGAGGTTCAGATCGCAAATTCCCCATGGAATCAACGCTGGGAAGATGAGGTGGTAGGCACAATACCATCCCCTCCTGTGCTGTTTTCCCAAAGAACTGAAAGCAACATTCTTTATAAAATTAAGGGCTCAATGCACTCTGTCACCTAAATGGAAAAGCAGAAGGGCCTTCTTGGTAGGATATGCAGAACTTGGGATGTGTGTGTATAGATACATATGTTGTTGTTATTGTTTGGTACTGTTGAGTCGGTGTCTGCCTCATAGTGACTCTAGAGACAACAGGTGAAACACTATTGTCAGTGCTTCTCTGCTATTCATAGGGTTTTCAATGGCTGATTGTATTTGGGAGTGGGTTGCCTGGTTCTTCTCCTAAGCCTACAGCGCCTGGTGTTCTCAGGCCATCTCCCATCCAAGTACTAACCATGCCCAACCCTGCTTAGCTTCTGAGACCTGATGGGATCACAAGCCACCATGGTAAGGTGGTAGGCCATATAAATATATAATTTATATGAATATAGATGATACTGACTTAAAAATCAAATTTCCCTAACATACAGTTTTCTAAATCTGTGCTAAGCATGTATTTTCAAAGAAAATCTTATTTTCATACTCAGACTTTGTACCGTCACTTGTTTGTATAAGTATACTTTGTTACAGCACAGGACCTGTTCCTATACATGGAAGTGTCACACAGCACCTGTATAAAAAGACCAGCCAACCCCATCTTCCTGTGACCTGGAATGTCTTACCAACTTCCTAACATTTAGTAATTTATGAAACTGTTTTTCTCAGCACAGTTTTGTGTGTCCATTGGATTACAAACTTTATGTAAAAAGATCAAACAATAAAAATCACAGTTTGCATTCTTCTCTAGATACTGCAAAGAGTCTTCAGGCTTAGGTTTTCAGTTTCCATAGCATTCCCAGAAAGCAGTGTACTAAATGTTTTTAAAGAATCACTAAAACAAATAGAAACATTCTCTCAGGTTTGATACATCATTAGGCAGCAAAATTGCACCAACAGAATATAGAACAATTGGTCCCTCAAAAAAAGTTCCCTTGGAAGGCAGTTATGTGAATTTTGGCATAAACTGTAACTCTTCTCATTCAAATAAAATGAAATTCATTATGTTCATGAATAGCTACCAACATCTGAGTGGCCAATATAAGGCACCATTTTAGATGACTCAATTTATTTAATCATCAAAATGACCCTCAATGGTAGTTGAGTGTTAATTTATACAATTTTCATTTTACAGATGAGAAAATGGAGATTTAGGGAAACTAAGGAAAATTCCATTTTCTTTTTTCCCACACTGTAAGAAGTATGAGCACATGTACTTAGAAAATTTTAACTAATCTGCTACAAAGCCACTTAGAAGGAATAGAAAGTAATCTGGGAGACCTGAGCTCATTGTTCCCATTGGTTTTCTTAGGAGGTTTTGTTGTGGAACCCAAATCTCTGCAAATCCATACACCTACGTGTAGCAGAAAGGTCACTCAGGTTGTTAGGCCGATAACACAGCAAGCAATATTTTCAAATATGGCACTACTTTTAAAATGTGTTACTTCTCAATCACTGTGGCTCTCATAGAATTATAGACTATCAGATAACATTCTCGACCTGCAGAAATAGAACCTCCAAGAATGGGGCTAAAACATGTACACTTTACAAATGTCCTCAATGAATCTCATGCTCAGCCAAAGCTAAGGATATGTATCATTATAATTTATACCATTCAAATGCTTCCTCATGCATCAATCCTCTAAAAATACAAGATGATAAGAAAAAGACTCTACATTTTAACTCTGCAAAGATATTTTACATAATGGCAATATGCTTAGCTTTGTGATGAGCCAACTTGACACAGTCATGATAATTTTGAGAACATAGTTAGTTGTTCAAACCCTGTCTTCACATTTGAACATATTCCAGGTCATCAGCTGGAGTGCCAAGTGAACTGGAGTCCACTCAGACCTTCCTCAGAAGAGGACATCAGTTTCTCTTGTCTTCCTAACCAGTAGAGTTTATGAATCATTTTCTGCTGCTTTATACCGCTGAAGAATATGGTTCTGCTGACCCTCCTTCCAGGGTCAGCATGTGGCAAACATGTGCTTAGCTAACCACCTTCCGTCCCTCTGTCAGGCAGGACTTTCAAGATCCTGGGTTTCCTTTTCCAGAGAATCATGCCTGTCTTCCCCGATTTCCATAATACATAAGCATCCCATTTTTCCTTGGCTAAGCATGCTGCTCTCCCTTAGTGCAATTATAACACACTTAAATTCACTTAAGTAGTAAGTACTCCAGCAGGTATTCAAATTCTTTGTGTGGTACTTGTACTGCTTATCCTGAAGGCATGCTTTGTTGTTTAGGTAAGAACTTCATACTTCAAGTACCAGAGCTAGCAGAGACAGAACTGCCCTTCTATTATTAAAGGATGAGAGGTGAACTTATATTCTTGTCCTGAAAGAGGGTCACCCCATTTCAGCACAGGAGGAATATTATAGCCTTCAGTTGGAGATGACATTTGACTCAAAAAAGAAAGAACAGCTTATATTTGTTAGGTACTTTCTTACAGCAAAAATGAAATATAAGCATGAATGACTCCATTACATAAAATAAATATTTAGGGAAAACACTGCTCTCACTGATTTTTATAAAGCAGTCATTGGATAATCATGATGTCGATGATGAATAGTGTCAGTATACTAGTAGAATTTCTTGAGAAATGGACGGGATTTGGGGTAAGTGTGGAGAGAATGGGCTCACTGTGGTTGGATAAGAGAGTGGGTTCACATGTCTCTAACTGCAGTTTTGGTAGTGGGAAGTTACAGGAATTACAATTTTTTTTTGAAGTATAAAAGATAGAGGAAGGGGAAAATTCAGATCCCTCAAGAAGCCTAGAGACACAGGAGCAGGACTTTGGGTGTCAGTGGAGCTGAGGTGAGGCTGGTCATAATGAGTTTGAATTGTTCCATGTTTGTGACTTTCTCTAGTGGCATTTAGCAACTAGAGTGCAGGAGCACTACAAACGAACAACTGGGTCACTCCATGGGAGGGACGTGGCCTGGAAAACACAATGAGTACTCAGAGTCTTACAGCTTAGGACACTGGCATGGGGACCATTGGAATGGCACATAAGAGGAGCATGAAAAAATGGCAGGTCAGTGAAAATGGCTCCAGAGGAGACAGCATTATGGCCCCGGTGGAAGATGACTAACATAAGCCTGGAGTGAGAGCAGGTTGTGGCAGACAGAAAGATATTTGAATTAGTGACTTTGGATGTGGATAATATTTTATGATAACAAGCTTAGAGGAAAGGAAAAAACCCCTTTTCCTTATGTTGTTAGATGCCACTGGGTCAGTATCCAACTCATAGCGATCCTACCTACAATAGGCAAAACACTATTGTCAGTGCTTCTCTGCTATTCATAGAGTTTTCAATGGCAGATTGATTTTGGGGAGTGGATTGCCGAGTCCATCTCCCAAGCCTACAGCACTTGGTCTTCCCAGATGGTCTCCCATCCAAGTACTAACCAGGCCTGACCCTGCTTAGCTTCTGAGATCTGACAGAATTGGATGCCACAGGGCTACAGCTGCATGCATAGGACACAGCAAGTTGCCTCTGCAGTTCCTTAAAAAACAAAAACAACAAAAACAAGTAGGACACCTTTCTAGTGCCAGAACTCATCTGTTCTTTAAATACAAGGGAAAAGAAAAGAAGCCAAACAGTATCGGTTGGAAGATTTTCTCATTTTTTAAAAAAAAAATCTACAAAAATCATTCTTCCTTTTAGATTGTAAGAGCAAGGGGTCCCACCCAATTGAGATCATAAGTTAACCTCTTTCAAAGAGATGGCAATATCAGCTTCCTTTTTTTGTTGCTATTTTATTTTTCCCTCTCTCCCTAAACTCAAAGGAACTGAATCCTTTCCTGAATTAGCATGAAGCCTGCTGGAAAACTGTAAGTTAATGGGAGAAAACTCAGAGATGTTGAATGGATCACACAGCTTCAGCTAGTCAATAAATTTGCTCAACTTAATATGAAAGGCAAAGAAATCAGTCACTTGAAATGGTTAGGAATTATAGTAAGTGTCTTCAGATAAAATACATGATATGTTCCATTTTAAAGTATAAGAAAGAGAATAAGAGAAAATGTTTGTATACACCCTTTATGTTAATTTTGGATTCCATACAGGTATGTTTATGTGCCAGTGAACACTAAAATGAGCTTTTCCCATTATATTTGAAGCAAAATTTTTAATCTGTTAACAAATCAGAGCACCTGAAGCCCTGTCCTAGGCTCCATAGCAAAAAGGAAAGAGTACCAGGTAGGGTTTTGATCTGAAGTAATTTACAGTCTACTAGTAAAACTCTACATAATCAGTAAAATATTGTCAATCACACATACAGTCACCCACATAAAATAACATCAGTGTTCTATCGTTAGCACCATCTTACCAAAGGTTGCAACTATTTTGAATCCCCTCCCATTTCCCATTCCATGAGTAAAAAGGAAAGGCAAATGGCGAGTGGATTTTCCCATGCCTGTGAGAAATGTAAACCTCTAAAGAATTACTGAAAATTTTAGCTCATGGCTATCTGATTTATTAAACTATCCCTCCTTTGCTTGACTTAAAACAATCTTTTTTGTTACTTACATTATTTTAGAGAGAACAATAGCTTGAGATGCAGATGGAATTCAGAGTGGATGTGCGTCTCTATGTTTTCCTGGTTGACTTGGGCTACGGGGCCATCTCACTCAACACTGATGTATGTACTATAGAACAGGCTACAGATGTTTCTCTTGTAACATTATCATTGCTATTATTTCTGTGTCACCAAGAAGTTGGCAGTCCTACGGATGCTTTATCTTTCAATAGAGAAACTAATAGGAGTTTATGTTCTTTGTGTATTCAGAACTCCTTATATAGCAAAGAGTAGGCCAGTTCTGGGACTTGGTTTGATGCAACTTGACACCAACCACACTTAAATTACTCTCGGACCTTTTCTCTATGGTAAAGCACAACTCTGGCATCTTTCCGGAATAAAGAAGGGAAAGTGTCTTTCAAGGACTGCCCTATCAAAACCTTTTCTCTCCTCCTGGCTTTCTTCTTGCCATGGTCTGGATGTTTGTGTTACCAAAACATTCATGTGTGGAAACCTAATCAGGAATGTGAGTGAGAGGTGGGGATTTGGAATGATGATTAGGTCATGAGGCCTTAGTACCCGTATAAAACAAAGACCCAAAGGAGCTCATTTTCCCTTCCATTACGTGAGGACCCAGGGAGAAGACACCATCTCTAAACAAGAAAGTAAGCTTTCATCAGACAGAAAATCTGATGACATGATATTGAATTTTTGAGCCTCCAGGAACCACTTCAGCTGTTTATAAGCTATCCAGTTCATGGTGTTTTTGTTGTAATAGTCTGAACTAACTAAAGCATTTATGTTATATGTTATATACAATATATATATTATATACTACCATATAGTCTCTAATCTATACCCTTGTAGAGGGTTAAAAATCAGACGGGTTAGAATCAAGTAAGGAATGGATTACATGACAGAGCTCTGATTTTGTAGCCTTCTAAAACTGTTCAAAGCGTGTAGATTAGAGTTGAGAATATATGGCATTTACCAAGTGCTTACACTTCTTCAGGCATTCATCAAATGCTTGCTATGTAAACTCAAAAGCTCCATCCATAAAGATACTGCAAAAGTTAGTCATTGTCCTGGACCTTTCATCTTCACATTACTGGATTCTTCTTGTTCTTTTTTAAGTCTTAAATAACAGATGCCCTTCTTTCAGAACAAAGACTGAGTAAAGAGAAACTGGGGTATGTAAACACATTTCATACAATGGATTATTTTACCTAAAACCTTCCAAGAATGTTAATATTGTTTTCAGTACCTGGGTCTCTCTCCAGCTTTACTAGATTTAGGATCTATGAAGCAGGAATGTGCCTTTTTATTCCAAGGAAGAAGTTACCAGCTGATTACAAAAGCTCAGCAAAACATACTTTCTGTACACACTAGAAATTCACAGCTCATCAAGGCAAAAATCAAACATGCCTGATTTATACATAAACAATGGTGACATGATTGTCACAGCACACATGGTAACTTCTCTGGCTTGGGAAGTGATCCAAACATCAACTAACAAACACATCATAGAGGGGGGCAGGATAGGACTCTTGTATTTCCTTGTGTTTCCTTGTGTCTTTCTTCAAAGTCAATTGCCAGATCTACTTAGAACAGGTATTATTATGTATAGAGAGCTGATTTGGTTAATCCACAGTTGTTATGCATATTATTGGATGTTTTTCCTTTAATAATAGTAAAACTTAGGATGTAAACTTTTTCTGTCTCAGCATTAACTATATCTCTGTATTTATAAATTATCCTTCATATAGATTCTCTCTGATATGTTAAGACCTTTTGTAGAATAAACTGGTGAAATGATTCAAGCATCCATTCTGAAGCTTTGCAAGCCTGCAAATGTTGGGCTTAGTTACTATGAGCTTGGAAAACTTTTGGTGGTCAGAGGAAGACAGTTAGTTTAAAGCATTGGTTCCTCATACAATGTTAAGGCCATTATAAATTACAGAAAATAGAAAACATATTTTAATATTTTTGAATAGTTAAATGAAGAAGCAACATAGAAAACAGCATTCATCTACCCAGTAAGTAGATATATCATGAATAGCTCATGCCATTCTAGAGCTAAACAAATGTTTTAATACATTTCAAGAAATGGAACTTCAGTTACTATAACATTGTGTATGTTGATTGATATGAATTGTGTCATTACAAATAAGTCAAAGCTTGAGCAACATCAAGCTATAACAGCTCTACCACCCATTATAACTCTTTCATTCTATCATTTGAAGCAACCTAAAGCTAGAGAAGCAATTTGACTTGGAGATATTTTTCTTTTTTTTTTTTTTTTTGGTTATAGGGTTTTGAACCCAGGGCCTCACACATGCTAGAGAAGTGCTCTTCCACTGAGCTGAACCCTCACCCACAACTCTTTTTGACCCTCCTGCCTCAGTACCACTGAGTAGCTGGGATTACCAGCAGATACCACATAGCCTCACTGAGATTTTGTAACAAAAAATTGAAAATCTTTGGAATATTATAATTCATGAAACAAAATGGCTTTTCCTCACTTTCTACTCTCATTACTCATCCATATAAAATAGTGGTCAAAATGGAAAAGGAACTGATATTTTCTTTCTGAATTAAGAATATCTATTTAATAATAATGATGAGGAGCTCTGGATTGCTCAGGTCTCTAGATTATTTTCACATACATTGAGCCTCTCTAAGACATTAGGCTCAGGGTTGAAATGTAAGAATATATTGTTATTAGGTGCTGTCAAGTCTTGTCTGACTCATAATGACCCTCATAGGGTTTTCAACAGCTGATTATTCTCGGATTATTTCCAGAGTGGACTGCCACATTCTTCTCCTATTTTTGTGGTGCTGGGGATCCAACCTGGGTCCTCAGAAAATGTAGTACAACACTTTACCACTAGAAATATAGGAGTAAGCAAATGCTTTTCTTGTTTTCATAGAGCTTATGATTTTGCATGAGAGGTAGTACATATATAAATATGGACTATCCTTTTCAGATGAAATGAGAGGCAGTATGTGTCAAGCACACAATATAACTTTTAGAAACACAACATCAACTTATGAAGGATTTTTATTCCTAATACCATTATTTATTTAGCCCCCAAAATCCTACAAAACGATGCCCTTTAGTAAAAGTATAATATTATATACTGATAATTTTTTTAATTGAAAACCAAGAAATAAAAATCCACATCTTGACTTTGTAAAGTCTTTTAGGTGGTGAAAAATTAACGTTTCTCTAATCAGTCTACCATAGGTTCCAGAGAATCAGGATCCAAGAGCACAGGACATGCCCTCACATGCCTTCAAGGCTGAGGAGGGAAATCCCAGTGACAGTCTGTGCAGACATGGATCTGGGCATCATTACCATGAAATAGCTATAATCAGTCAACTGGCCTCTGACAGAAAGGCTACCTAGGCAAACACAGGAGCTTCACTAACATGAGAAGGTCTTCAGGCAATGAGAGAGAGCCAAATGAATGTATTTAAGGCAAAGAGTAACAAAAGTTCCATGTTTCCAGCCCAGAAAAGGGCCTCCTGGTGATTTATGATCCTCTTTGTAAACCTTTAATAGGTACAACTTTTTCAAGGAGAGATCAGGGATCCAACTTCACTGAGTTCTTAGGTTGGTCCCTATCTTGCCACTCAAAGGCTAGAAAGAATCCTGCACAGGGACCCTTAAGAAGCCAGGAGGAAAGATGAGGATGACAGAAGCTCATCCACCAGCCCACCTTCCTTCCCTCCAGGTAACTCTTTTACCTTCACTTCACTCCCACAGTAATCCATCTGCAGCCATAGCACCCTGGCATCTGATCCCACCTGATCTCAGAAGCTAAGCAGGGTCGGCCTGGTTAATCCTTGGATGGGAGACCACCAGGGATGACCAGGTGCCGCAGGCTATGGAAGAGGACCTGGCAGCCCATTCCAGAAACAACCTGACATTGAATACCCTATGAATAGCAGAGAAGCACTGACAATAGTGCCAGGCATGGCACAGTGCCAGCAAGTGTTTTGGTCTGTTGTTAATAGGGTCACTATGAGTGGGGCCTAACTTGATGACACCAAACAACAAACAACTCACAGTAATCCAGGCCTCAGAAGTTATTCAAGACTGTGGTATAAGCGGGTACTCAGTGTGCATGTCCATGGGATCACAATATAATTCTGATCTCACAGGGAAAAATTAAGATTCATGTTATATAGAAATACATTAGGCATCAACCAGCTCCACATGAACCCTGACTTAAACACAGGGTGTTTGGCAACAGCTTTATAACATTAGTGAAAATAAAATTGGTTTCCATGCCTCCCATCTACTTACATAAAAATCCTAAGTAGCAAAAACGTTCATGTTTTACATTTATGGTTTACCAAGTGTTCTGTGCATTGCCATATTATGTAACCACCTACAAAGAATATGTATACTGGTTAATTTTCCTCCCTTTTGACATACTCATTTTGCATCTTTCATAACTGGAGTCCTAGGATATGAAAAATATTCGAACATAGAATATTTTCTGCAGTAAAAAATGACATTAAATTTTGCTTTGTTAAAATGAGATGGATGTGGCTCATGCTTAGTAGCACAGGATGTATCATTCTATATCATTTATTCTGGGGAACAGAGACATCTTTAGCCTGATTCACCCAGGAGATGCAAGATTTTCCAAGTTCCTTTGTAGATCTGCCCAAGCTTCTTCAGGGGCCTCAGCTTTCTCTATAATTCCTAAAATGTGTACTATCTTTAATAAACCTGTTCTATACCCTCTATTAGGGGCTGAGATTTAGCTCAGTTGGTAGAGTGCTGCTCTGCAGTCTCTGAGGTCCTGGGTTCGATTCTCAATACCACAAAAATGGGAGAAGCACATGGCAATGCACTCCTGAAGCAATCCCGATACAATCAGCCACTGAAAAACCTATGAGTAGCTATGCGTCTGAAATGACTGGACAGCACCTAACAAAACCAATACACTCTATTATTTAAAAAAGACCAGAAATGCTAAGAATTTGCTCACATTTACATAGCTAGTGCTAGGGTTAGAATTTGATTGTCAGTTACTAGGAAGCCCATGCTTTCTTCGCTAAAAGTTCCTCTCATTCTTAATTTAATAATAGTTTAGTAAACTTTGACACTGTTAACTCATTGTGAAATTAGAATAGCAAATATTCCTCCAGGTTAAAGGCTTAAAAACTATGTTTTCTTATTTGATTGAATTATGGTTTTCATCCCAGAAAAGATACAAACATCATAACGCATAAAACATCAAAAAATAAAAAATAAAAAAGTACAACCATATCAATATTGGCACTCCATTTGGGGTTTATTTGATTAGTTTTAAATTCACTAATGGGTCTCATATGACCTATTTGCTTACTTGAGGCCAAAAGAGTGTGTACAACCCATGACGAGAGATTTATAGCTGCACCTATTCATGTAGTATTTAATGAAATATTGTATAAGGGAAGGAATTATCAATTTGAAAACAATGGTGATGAGGTTTTTATTCATTTTTTCATCAAAGTATTTTAAGAGCAATGATGAAATTAATATGGTCTGCTGCTCATCTGAAATTAAAAATCTGTTCATTAGCTTCCTGGCAACAGAATCATAAAAATAAATGGGGAGGGTGTTGAGTTTATAACATCATTGTGAAGGTTATATATATTCTTTATTATTCTACGTGAAGGTAATGACATCTGACTCCAAAACTCCTGCGTATGTGCAGCCGCACATCCCTTTGCATCAAGCAGCTGGTAGCCCAAGACCGTGGCCACGACAGAATAAACCTTCCTGAAAAGCAGCTCTTTGCTCCCTTTGCTCTCCACAGCCCGCTGCCTGTGACTTCCGTCTGGCTGCCTTCAGCCTCTTCTCTCTGCTTCTACCTGAGGAGGGTGCTGATTTGTCTGACTAGGTCCTGCACTCTGAGGCTGAGCACTGAAAAGAAGTAGGAAATAAAAGACAACAGGAGGAGTGGAGGGATGAGAGCTGGACACACACACACACACACACACACACACACAGACACACACACACCAACAAGAAAGGGGAAAGAGCAACCATGGTGCAGGAAGGCAGTGGGTAGGAGAGAAAACTGATAAAGCATTAAGACATTTTTTAAATGTATATACTTTTTCTTTTCATGGTATTTGAGAGTTTCTGTATAGATCCTAAGTTATTTTGAAGCATATTGGTTGCATGATTGCATTTTGTGTGAGTTAACACTAATTCTCCTATAAGGCTACACTGTGTGGGTCACTAGTACACACACACACACACACACACACACACACACACACAAATGTGTTTGAGGTATGTGTGTGTGTGTTGCAGTTTGGTGTGGATCCATGCATGAGAAAGGCTATCACTGATGCCTGCCTCTCTCTAGAAACACAATGCTGACCCTTAAGGTACACTGTGACAATCAAATCAGGATGTCATCATGCTGGGGCTATCCATGAGGAATGGAAGTCCCAACAGAAGACACCAGAAATACCAGATATGTATTATTTGTCTCTTCTTGTATCTTCCCTTCTAACCAGCCACAGTTTTACTCTATGGGAGTTTTCTTTATGAAACCTACCTACGAAGGGACCGTAATTAGGAGCTCATGGAGGCAAACTTTGGTCCAAAACTCTTCAGAAGCATAAATTGAATGACAGCAATGAAGACCTCATTTGTCCATAACCATTGGCTTTCTGGAACTTTCTCATACGCTAGCAAAATGACTTCTAATAAGAAATCTTTGGATACTGTTTGTATAGACTTTTGAAGTAGTAATTTCTTCCCATGAATACACACACTGATAATTGATAGTCTTCCCACGATCAATGTTACTTTTCCATTGCACTCCAAGTGTATTCTGATTTAAAGAAAATTTTGAATCACATCTGACTATAGCTAACTGTGTAAAACTACCATGTGCCAAATGGCAGCAAGTCACATAACAGAATACAAATGAACTGAAATTGGTCTATAATAGGATCATCACGAGAAGTGAATGGCTAGTGGGCTTCTAATGAAAAAGGTTTGTGTTGGGCCGACAGCTGGGAGAAAAAGAAATGTTCTCTATCTTAATAGAATAATAAGTTTAACATATAAACAGTAAGTTTACCATATCAATATTTCAACCTCCACACACACGCATGCAAAATGCCACCATAAAATTCCGAGAGACTTAAAAGGCTTATCCACTTCAGCTTTGTCACTTCAGCGTTACTCCCTCCTGATTTGTAAAATCCCTCTCAGGACAAGATCTGAGCTATCCATGCTGAGACAGATGCTTAAGAAACAATAGCAGAACTTGGCACTTAGCTGTACACATTAAAATGCAGCATCTATTCAGCAAGAACGCTTGCTCCTTCTAAGGCACGTCTGTCAATTTTAGACCTTGTTTGCTAAGAACCATTTGGATTCAGCAGAACATAGACACTGAAACAATTTCATGATTTCAATTCAAGGCAGTTGAAGGCACCACTTCTAAACAGCTCTGCTCCCCGGCATAAAGATGTGCACCATTGGAAGGGGGGGGGGCGAATACTGCATATTGTCAGCATGCTGTCTGCCTGAAACCCCATTCATAGCAAAATGCTGCACCTCAAGAGAATGAGATTGGAAAAGCAATGCCCACATCTTAGAGGGAAATGCAAGCGTTGCGTTTGCCAGGACTTCAACAGCTGTGTCTGCCTTCCTTCTCAGATCTATGCACTACTTTATCTAACACCAGGAAAGGAGATGATAGGGTCACGTGGCAGCAGATACAAAAGGAGAGAATGTTAATGTGGAGGCTACAACTCAATTTCCCTAGAGACTGTACTCTCCAGGAGCCCAGGACTCTGGGACACGACATAAAGAGATAGAGATGACTCAGTGAAGCATGACAGATCATCCTGTGACAAGTCAGCTGGAACGTCTCATGGAGACGCAGTGTTTTCTCACTGCTGTGGGGAGAACAATGACTTAGAAGGCTCTTAGGAGTCAGAAGCTTAGCGGTGGGACAGGTGATTTGTACAGCTGCCTTCTCCAGGATCCGGCTGTTTGGCAAACAAGAAGACAGTGGCGGCATTAGCTACTGCATCGAGCTTTTCTCTCTGGGAAACAGGGAAAATCTCCTTTCTCTCATCTGCTCCTCTGATCAGGGCTGCAGTCGGGCCTCATCAATATCCTTGGGAACAAAATGTGCTGGGGTGCCCAAGACTCAATTACTAATATTCCCATGCAATGTTTATGAAAATTAAAATTAGGGCAAAAATGATCACGATGAACAAAATGTGATATTTTAAATTGAAAACAGGAAGCAACATTGACTTTGCACCCCTCAGCCCACTGGTCTCTCTCAGTCCTGGGTCTGCTCTTCCCAGGGGCACTAGGAAATGGCAGGATGCTATTCCAGGGAACCTTACAAACAAAGAGTACCATTGCCCTGTAGCACCTGCTAGCATCCCTGTATTGTAAGCACCGTTCCATTTAATCCTCGGGAACGTTGGGGGTCATTATGATTGGTCCATTTTACAAATGAGGCAACTAAGTTTCTTATAAGTCAAGCACCTGGGCCAGGATTTGGACTCAGTGTCTAACTCCACCGTCTGCCTTCTTTCCACCCCCACGATGCTGTCACACACTAACAAAGTGGTCCTGAAATGTCCATGCATTCTAAGGGATTGGAACAACTGAGGGGTCGGACAGGGCTCTCTGATACCAGAGTTGATGATAAAATAGCCAATTAAAAAGACCCCTCTATTCCAGTACACAAGTCTGTTAGTGAAACCCATGTCAGAATTCAGGTTCTAAAGATACTAAGGGTAACATCTGGGCTGGGCACATGAGGAGGAGACAGAGGAGGATCTCCAAGTACTTCTCTTTTGAATTATTTGTTTCACCTGTTGTATATAGGGTTTCTCTGAGTCGGACACTGACTTGACAGCACCTAACAACAGGCTGTCTCCTATATTTTCACATGCATCTCATTGCTAATTTTCATTTCTCACTGCTGGGGCTAGTCTGAGTCCCTCTCCTTAGTCTCACAAGAAGGAGGCTAAATCGTTGTCATAGTATCTGTGGTTACTGGCAATCTTTGGCGCTCCTTGGTTTGTGTAGCCTGACTTTAATCTCTGCTTCTGTCAATTAATCCATGGTGTTCTGATGGTGTATCTGTTCAAATTTCCCACTTCTTCTAAAGACACCAGTCACCAGGAACTAGGGCCCACCCAGATGATTTCATCTTAGCCTGGTTACATCTAAAAAGACCCAATTTCCAAATAAGGTCATATGAATGGATACTAGAAGTTAGGACTTCAATGCATTTTCAGGGGCATTGTTGTTGTTGTTGTTAGGTGCCATCGAGTCGGTATCCAACTCATAGCGACCCTCATAGGGTTTTCAATGGCTGAGTGTTTCAGGAATGGCTGAGTGTTTCGGGGTTGCATTGGGAGTGGATTGCCAGGTCCTTCTCCCATTTTTGTGGTGCTGGGAATTGAACTCGGGACCTCAGAGACTTCAGCGCAGCGCTCTACCAACTGAGCTAAATCCCAGCCCCTTTGAGGGGCATAATACAACTCATAAGTCTCTTGCCCCCTGGAAAGTAAATGGGATACTTTGGGAAATTTATTCTTCTTAGTGGCTTCCACAATTAGAGAAATGCCTCCTCCATGAAGACCTGAGAGTCCTCTTACTGTATAAGACTACTTGCATCTTCAGTACTCTGCAACTCACTCACCTCCATTGGTGGTCTCTTCCTCTTCTGGCATGCCTACCATTCTAGCAGTTCCAAAGCCAAGCAATACTGGCTGTCCTGAAAATTTCACCTGTGACTTGTGGCCTCCATCTTACCAAAATCCTATCCATTCTTCAAGGAGATCTTTCCCGTGAGACTCTTCTGTTACCCTAACCCATTTCTCGCTTGCTTTCTGCTCCCTGGCACACAATTTCAGGAATCAAATCCTTCTTCCATTCTCTCTCATATTTTACTACCATGGGCACAACAAGTAATCACATTTGGTTTTGCGTCTCTCACATTTCCAGGTATCCAGTACCTTTCACATAGAGGGTGCTGGTTAAATATTTGGCAAATGAACAGACACACTGTCAAGAATTTCAGAAAACTTTGCAATTCCACAATAATAGTTGCTATAAAAAGATAATGTATTCATTTTATATAGATAAACCCCAGTTGCTGTTGTTGTTAGGTGCCATCGAGTTGGTATCCCACTCATAGCGACCCTATGTATAACAGGCGAAACACTATTGTCAGTGCTTCTCTGCTGTTCATAGGGTTTTCAATGCTGATTGATTTTTGGGAGTGGGTTGCCGGGTCCTTCTACAGCACCTGGTGTTCCCAGGCGGTCTCGCATTCAAGTACTTACCAGGCCCTACCCTGCTTAGCTTCAGAGATCTGACAGGATTGGATGCAACAGGGCTACAGCTGCAGGATAAATCCCAGTTGCATCCCCATAAAATATAGTCAGAACTACTTCACATTGACATCAAAAAATATAGTACAACATTAGGAGAACTTCCATAAGATATGTCATACTGGTAAATATTGAATAAGTATTTGTTGGCTGTCAATCTGTTACCTTCCTGACTCTTTTTCAGTTTGTTAAACCATTACATTCTTGAATCTTGTCTAAGGCATTTAAATGAAAAGCTACAGCACAGCTTTTGAGTATTTCATGTTGTTTCTGGTCCATCCACCCAGGTATACTTCACAAAACCATAGTCCTCATCTGTTGTTTCTGTAGGGGTCCAATGGCCTTTCATTTTATTAATTTACAAGCTGACTCATTTCATAAAGTCCATAATGAGGCTGTTTCTTCACTAATATTTAAGACTAGCTCCCTTAATACCTATAGTTGGTAATAACACCCACTTATCTAACCACAGATGTAACAATACTTTCTGAACCCACTACCCAACCCAGCAGGTGTTTAGTAAATGATGAACTGAATTAAAACCTTCCACTTAAGTCTGTGCTTGCTAGGTTAGCCCCAGTATCTCCTTTTAAAACCGAATACTATATATTGTTCCTAACTGCAAGTCTGAAATAAAATTTATATAACTTTCTCTTACCTTTTTTTTAAAAATTAATAGGTATCTTAACTAGATTATAAAGAAGCAATAAAAGGATATTTTTCATGGAAGAGCATACATATAATTATATAGATGATTACAAGGGATGAACACTACAAAATACAATATGCTTATAGGCTAAAGTAATAGCACTGATATCAGAAATTAGCAGTGAAATTAGAGGCTTCCAATATCTTTGGAGAATCACTGTGATTCTGATGGTTGCAGATTAAAGTTGACACATATAGGTTCTATTTGTGTTGTTATTTGTGACAAGATTTTCCAAAAGGGTGAATTCTCAAAAAAAAGTTTTCATCAAACATTGTTGTTGTTAGGTGCCATCGAGCTGGTGTCCAACTCATAGCGACCCTCGTAGGGTTTTCAATGGCTGACTGTTTCGGGATTGCCTTGGGAGTGGATTTCCAGGTCCTTCTCCCATTTATTGCGGTGCTAGGAATTGAACTCGGGACCTCAGAGACTGCAGCACAGTGCTCTACCAACTGAGTTAAATCCCAGTCCGCTTCATGAAACATAGTTTTATCTTTTTCTGATTTATATGATAGGCATGTTCTTGAAATTTTTGGCAGGCATTACATGATGTAAAAATCATTTTGTGTTAAATGTTTAAAAAGAGTTTGATTATATTATTACTAACCAATGTTTTTCCTATGTAAAGCATAGCAGGAAATTTGAAAGGCAGAGGGTGATGAGTAATTAGTTCTTCAGTGTGCAGAACTATCTTCCATGTTAAATGACGCCTATCTAGAGAGGGTGTTCTTAACCCAATAGAGCATCAGATGCTCCTCTGCTTTCCTCCATGGTGTCCAAACCTCTCCTAGGGAACAACAGCCTCCCATGGGAGCCACTCAACTAAGTAAAAGTTCTTCCAGACTCTGCATGATTTCTTCACTTTCCATCAGCATCCACAATGAAATCGTTAATTTCCTTCTCATTTCTCCCAAAGTCCTATTACTTGAGGTTACACTTCTTAATACCAGCAAAAGCTGAACAAGGGAACTCATCTGAGACCCAACAATGAAATGAATAGTAAAAAATGAACAAATCCAAAGAGGAGAAAATTTCTCTTCAGGAGTCATTTCTTTCTGCATAAAATATTTCTCTCAAATAGAGTTAATTTTCAAATCTGAACTCTTGTTCACCTATTATCTAGCCCATGATAGGGAACCCACACAGCCAATAAAGGATGCTGATGAGGTCATCTGCATCTGCATGACAGTGGACAAAGCCTGCTAATAAAAATATGGCATCACTTAGTAAAACAGGCTGTACCATATGTGACATGAAACTGCAAAATATGTGCTAATTCATCTCATTACCAACTGATTAGTGCAATTTACTTCTCTTTCTCGAATGCCACTGAAGTCTAGCCCAATGAATTTAGGTCAGAATTATTTTTCCCTTGTGACATTGTCTATTCTTGCATTCATTATTAAATCTAAGAGGCAAACTTCTTAGTAAGTACTGTCCAATGGCTAGAATATAAATTCCAACAGAACAAGGATTTTTGCCATTTTTACTCAGTGGTACATGCTCAGAATCAAGAACAGGGCTCACATATAGTAGATGCTTTTTAAAGGTTTGGAATGAATGAATAAGCAAACAAATATTGGGGAATGTCAGTGAAGCTGCTCCCTCTTACCTTATTACTACAGTATCATCATGGCGGCTGTATTATCTGTGTACAATATGGCAATCCAAAGGATCTCGGAGTATCTAGTACTTGTGTTCTGTTACACTTTGTTTCTGGGGTGCTATGAGTAGATTGCACAGAATTGACCCTGTAACAGGAAGGTCAAAAGTCTAAGGGTGAGTAGCTCCAACTAGCTGTGCTAATTGATCTTGAAAGTTTCCACTTGTACCAGGGGTGCCTCCTGTTCAACTGTGCTTTCTCCACTAAGTCTTGCCTGGGCCAAGTTCAAGATGGCTAGCTGACTGGCAACTGATGCCTCTGTGTCTCCCCAGAGAGCTGCACGCGGGGCGCATTTGAATGGATTCTTCACTTGCACAGGTACTTGTCTCCTCCTGAGGATGCTGCTTCCTGAATTGCTAATTATCCAACAGACAATAACCAATGTGCTTATTTCTATGGCTGTTCCCAACTGTCAAAGTAGATTGGAATTATGAAAGCTGCGTTTACTAAACCAATCACATTAATTCCTTTTTTTAAAGAAAAAAATGTGCAAATAAATTAGTAATTCATAAAAACCTGTGCTACACGTCCTTCCTAGAGGGTGGTTGTTTTTCAGACACTGGTGTGGTTAAAAAGGGAATGAAAGCAAAGTCTCCCTTTCATTTAAAAAATAAATATGCACAACATTTTCTGTAACTTCCAGGTGAAATGGGAATTCTCAAGGAACTGAATTAAACCCAGTTTAAGAACCCCTGCCTCTGAGGGATGATCACATGAACTACTTACAATCCCAGGATCCCTCAAAAGTATTTACTTGTTGCACAAGGTACTTTTAGGGAAAAAACACAATCTCAAATTACCCTCCGGCATTCAAGAAGAGGAGAGAAATGCGTTGTTGGTCCCTTACACTTTCCCACACCAAATCTCAAACACATTATTTGACTAGCTACATGCAGACCATTTTCAATTTAATGAAAATATTGCTGGAACATGACAAGCTAAATATTCTAGACC
The DNA here is from genome assembly GCA_007922755.1 of Pedetes capensis. Classification (NCBI taxonomy): domain Eukaryota; kingdom Metazoa; phylum Chordata; class Mammalia; order Rodentia; family Pedetidae; genus Pedetes; species Pedetes capensis. The sequence continues at coordinate 21,076 of VMDO01020937.1, forward strand.
TACTAGAGAAATACTACTACATAGTCCCTCTTCCTACAGTGGCTTGTCAATAGTTATCTTCTTATCATTATGCTGCACAAGGATCTAAGGCAAAAGTGACAAAAGTTTGTGGCTATACTCTCATTGACAGTCCTCTGTCATATCGCTTACAGTAGCCCCAGAGTCTATGTCTATCTGGTGGCTTTTTTGCTCATCTAGTAACTGTGGTTCTCGGTTGTCCAAGATTTTGCTTTGCTTGGCTCTATAATCAACACCTGCAGAAGCAGCAGCCAAGAAATCAAAAGACGCATTGCTCTAGGAAAATCTGTGGCAAAAGATCTCTTTAGAGTATTGAAAAGCAAAGATGTCACATTGAAGATGAAGGTGCATCTGACCCAGGTCATGGTATTTTCAGTTGCATCATATGGTTGTGAATGCTGGACATTGAACAAGGGAGACAGGAGAAGAATTGATGCTTTTGAATTATGGTGCCAGAGATGATTACTGAATATACCATGGACTGCTAAAGGAACCAACAGATCTGTTCTAGAAGAACCACAACCAATGTGTTCCTTGGAAGCAAGGATGGCTAGACTGTGTCTTACATATTTTGGACATGTAGTCAGGAGGGACCAATCCCTGGAGAAGGACATCATGTTCGGGAGAGTGGCAGGTCAATGCAAAAGAGGAAAACCCTCCACTAGATGGATTGACACAGTGTCTGCAACAATGGGCTTAAACATAAATAACATCATTTGCCTGGCACAGAATCGGCAAGTGTTTCAATCTGCTGTACATAGGATCACTATGAGTTGGACTGGACTCGATGGCACCTAACAATGACAACAATAACTGTAATTCTCAGCATGGGTGGTTAACATGTACTCAGACACTTCCAATGAAACACCTGGGTGAGGACCCAGACTGAGACTATCACACCATCAGCTAAGTGCAACTCTTTTAAGAGTCATTCAAGGAAACGTTGCTGCACAGAAGAAAGGCAGTAACCATAGACCTAACGATATGTAAATACACACAGAACTTTCTGTCCTTACAGGATGCCTGAAACAGAAATGCCTGATCTTCTCCATAAACAGTAAGTCTTTAGAATTTCATGAAGATTAAGATGAATTTCAAAGAGGCAAAATGGCACAAATAGCTGACGGAGGAGGACTCAGTCAACGTGCAAAGAAACCAGCAGTGGGACTCATTTTCCCAGTGTTGTTTACTGTGCAGCAGCTGGGATAACCATCAGGAAGATTTCTTAACAAGCGGGAAAAGAATGGAAAGGACCATGAAGGGGCAGGATAATGAGGATACAGAACACACTGCATTGCCCACAGGGATCCTTGCAAAGGAAGAGTCAGAAAATATGTGCATCTTATCAGTAATAATATTTGATGCCTCATATAGTTTAAGATGACTTCAGCCATACCACTCTGGGATCTGATCCCATCAGATCTCAGAAGCTAAGCAGGGTCAGGCCTGGTTAGTACCTGGAAGAGAGAACCCCTGGGAACACCAGGTGCTGTAGGCTTGGGAGAAGGACCTGGCAATCCACTCCCAGAAATCTATCAGCCATTGAAAACCCCATGAATGTCAGAGAAGCACTGACAATAGTGCTTCACTTGTTGTACATAGGATCCCTATGAGTCAGATACCAACTCTACAGCACCTAAAAACAACAACAACAACAACATAGTTTAAGATAAGCCATGTGTGCATCTCTTCTCCATTGAATCTGGTGGCATGTTTTAAATTAAGAAAATAAATTATGTGATTCAACCATCTTAATTCAGTCTGAAAAGATTTGCTTCTTGAACTCTGGAACATCCTCCCTAGTAACTACTTGAAGGTATGGTAGCTTTAAATATGGCACTTATGTAGAAAGATCCAGAATCTGACAATTATGAGTAATACCAAAAATAAAAAAGTTGACCAGTTAGGCTCATCTCTAATGCATCCTCCTAAGACTGATCACTTAGTAATCAGTAAGCTATCACAGTCTTTTCCTTATCCACAAATGATCTTTATTGATGTCAAGTTTTACCATTTCTGTACCCTCTATTCCCCCTACACACAAAAAAAGAAATACCTTTAATCCTTTCCCAATTCAGGAGACCCTGATTGTCCAGCTATTAAATCCTCTAACTCCTTCCTAAGCTTCTCTACTCATTCTCCAGAAGGTGGTTTCTGGGGAAATATTCACATGAAAATTATTGACATGTAAAAGGTATATTGTTGTTGTTGTTGTTGTTGTTGTTGTTAGGTGCCGTCCAGTCGAGTCCAACTCATAGTGACCCTACGTACAGCAGATCAAAACACTTCCCGATTCTGTGCCAGGCAAACGATCTTATTTATGTTTAACCCCATTGTTGCAGACACTGTGTCAATCCATCTGGTGGAGGGTTTTCCTCTTTTGCGTTGACCTGCAACTCTCCCAAACATGATGTCTTTCTCCAGGGACTGATCTCTTCTGACTACATGTCCGAAATATGTAAGATGCAGTCTGGCCATTCTTGCTTCCAAGGAGCACTCTGGTTGCACTTCTTCTAGGACAGATTTGTTGGTTCTTTTGGCATTCCATAGTATATTCAATAGACATCTCCAGCACCACAATTCAAAAACATCAATTCTTTTTCTGTCTCTCTTGTTCAATGTCTAGCTTTCATAATTAGGACAATAGAATTGCGAACACAAATGCATTGGGTTGAGTTGTCTTCAAGAATGAACATTATTAATATTCACATTTGTCTGTAATGACTGGGAAGAGGCAGAGCATATTGCCAGGAACAGTTTTCATGATCGTAACTATTTCATAAGGACATGAATTAAATATGAAGGATTGCAACCATCAGGACTATGATAAGGCAGAGCAAATGGAGAGTGAGCGCAGATGCTTACACTCCTTTGGAGACTTAGCCAATAATCTTTATTTCACATTTTAAAGCATTGTTTTGTTAAATGATCATTTTGCTTTCATTGTTCCTCCCTCAAATGGTACAACTAGCAAACTGTGAGAACTGCATGTGACAGTCAATATTTTCAGGAATATCTTGAAAGTTTTGTTAAAGCTATTTTATCTCATCTTTAGACAGTTGTTAAAAAGCACAGGATGCAACACAGAAAACCTAAATTTCTTTTCTACAATCAGCAAGCGAGGACTTTTAAAAAATGTAAATGGATACATTTGCTGGAGTTGACGTATGATTTCTACATTGATAATATAGTTCAGAGTAGAGGTTGCTACCTCAATGAACTAGATCTCCCCATGACCACTACTACCATAGATACATTACTTAAGAAAAACATATGAATTAGGCCAATGAACATTCAGATTAAATGGATCTACTAAAGAGGGGTCAAGGGCTGGGATTTAGCTCAGTGGGTATAGCGCTGTGCTGCAGTCTCTGAGGTCCTGAGTTCAATTCCCAGCACCGCAAAAATGGGAGAAGGAGATGGCAATCCACTCCCAAGGCAATCCCAAAACAGTCTGCCATTGAAAACCCTATGAGGGTCGCTATGAGTACCGACTTGACGGTACCTAACCACCACCACCACAAAGAGGGGTCATATTAATGTTATATTTTAGCATCAAACTATTAAACATGGGTTACTTTATATCATTCAAAGAACTAAGCACATACAATTTTACATATGAATTTGAGAACTATGTTTAGAATGCAAAACTCCTACCAAATAAATATTTTTTTCTTGGTTGAAGCTTAAATAAGAAGATAATGATAAGGCATTTAAATGAGAAATTCTGCAAATGAAATATATATAACCTAAAAGATCAATATTTTCCCTCACATACACATGTGTACACACAAAACACACAAATTTTATATTTATTCTAAAAATAATTCCGATAACAATGCAAACCTCAAAGATTCTTATGATACTTATTTCTGCTCTAGAGAGGTTTTTTTTCTTTGTATCTACTGATTTTTTTTATCATTGGCCTGCTTAGGGCAGGATAAGGACTGAAATCTTTTAGACATTATCTATATACATATTTATTTCAGAATTAAAAAAGAAAGTTAAACCCATGCTTCTTCTGCTTTCTACTCAAAAGCAAAACTATTTTTAAAAGAAAAGAGAGTGGATCTCTTTGGTATGGTATATGTTCCTTTAAAATAGGCTTTCTTAAGCTTGATTTGGGAGAAGGATGTGGCAATCCACACCCAAGGCAATCCCAAAACAATCAGCCATTGAAAACCCTATGAGGGTCGCTATGAATTGGACACGACTCCACGGCACCTAACAACAACAACAAGCTTGATTAATTATCTTAGCGGGAAAAGAAGTAGCAACTGATATAAAGATTTTTGTTTTAACCAAACTTTACTCAAAAGAGACAAGGAGTTTCTAGCCATGACATGACTTACTTTAGGTTCACAGAACAAGATATTTTGGTGGACTGGTCTAGTACGAGCTGTTTAATGATGTGCAAATAGGGGCAAAACTCAGAGGTCTTAATCCATGCTCTGACTCTGCCACATATGTTCTATTGTCACCTTAAGAACCAGTCAAATCAAGCATGGTGGTTCACACCTGTAATCCTAGCAACTTGGGTGACAGAGGCCTGTGTAATTTAGTGATACTCTATCTCAAGATAAAAAAATAAAAAAGGGGCTTGGGATGCAGCTCAGTGGTGGAATGCTTACAAAATTGTGCATTATGCCCTGGATTCAGCAGCTTACTACCACAAAATAATTAATTAATTAATTAATTAATTAATTAAAAGTTAAAAGAAATCAGTCTTGTTGATGACTATCAGGTATTATGTGTGTAACATGCTACAGACTTTTATTTTTCTCTTCTGAAAAATGGGGGTAATCCCTTTTTTTACCACATAGTTGCTGTGAAAACTTTATGGCACCTTGTTGTTGTTGTTGGGTGCCGTCAAGTCCATATCTGACTCATAGTGACCCTATTTACAACAGACAAAACACTATTGTTGTGCTTCTCTATTATTCATAGGGTTTTCAATGGCTGTTTGGGGGACATGGATTGCCAGGACCTTCTCCCAAGCCTACAGCACTTGGTGTTCCCAGGCAGTCTCCCATCCAAATACTAACTAGATGAGCCCTTGCTTAGTGTCCAAGCTCTGATGGAATTGGACACCATCATGCTATGGCTGCAGGCTATGGGACCTTAGACACATGTAAAACAATTTGCAGAATGCCTCATACTTTGAGATTAGAATGTAGTAACTAACATTGCTTTCTTACATCTCCTGTGTTAGTTTCCCATGTGTTATGCTCACAACAACATTGACAGATAAGTCTTAATCTTATTTGAGTTGAATCATATAAGGTCTCAAGGTTTAGTGACTCCTCTGAAAGTCTCCTGATTCCAAATCCAGATGTACTTTCCACCACTCATCCTGCCTGAGAAACCCTGTGCACCAGCTAAGTGTTAGCTGGGGACAACGATGCTGCCTCTGTGTGTAACAGGGGGATGCAGGTTATTCAGCTAAATAATCCAGAAGGAAGACCCTGTCAAGTGGCACTGCCCTTCAGAAACTCCTAACAGCCATAGCTTGCATCTAATTTCATAACTGGGATTATTTACACTCAGGCACACCGGTGATATTTTTAAGTCTTCATTTCATTGGACATTTAGGAACAACAGAGTTTTTCTATTCATTGTTCTCCATTCCAAGTCCTCAAATACATCATACTATTTAAACCTGAATAAATTCCTTTCACCAAATAGCAGTGCTGATATTGCTTTCTTTCAGCTGATAATGGGACCGTAAAATTCAATCCAAAGAAAGGGCAAACAAAACAAAATGAAAAGATAAAACTCATATCTCCTGAGAAAGCAATGTAAAAATCAATAATCAAAGAAATTTTAGTCAACCATAAGAAGGGAGTATTTTAGAAGAAAAATATCAATATCAACTTGAGAAGATATCAGCCTTAAACACACTAGTAAATCCTTGCTGTTGCTGTTGTTATGTGCCATCGAGTCTTGTCCGACTCATAGTGACTTTCATAGGGTTTTCAATGGCTGATTGTTTTTGGATTTGCCTCAGGAGTGGCTTGCTGTGTCCTCCCATTGTGTTATTGTTGTTAGGTGCCATCGAGTTGTGTCCAACTCACAGCCACCCTAACAGGGTTTTCAATTGCTGATTGTTTCGGAATTGCTTCACGAGTGGATTGCCACATCCTCCCATTTTTGTGGTACTGGGAATGGAACTAGGGACCTCAGAAACTACAGTGCAGTGCTATACCAACTGAGCTAAATACCAGCCCCAGTAAATCCTTAGGCACTATATAATAGTTCAATGAAAGTCAGAAACTTTGACTTGCAAAATTCAATGTCCTTTTCTTTACCTTCACATTTTCAAGTTCAATGAATCAATATATGTGCTCTTTCTCCACATAAATGAATCAGAAAATCTAATATCTTATTTAATTTAAAATTATTGTTCCAGGACAGAGCACGCAAATGGAGACTTACTGTCACCAGGCCTCACTGTCACTATAAAACCCTGAGTTCTGTTTTGCATGAGTCTTCTAAGAATTTGTTTGGTTGCAAGCAAAAAAATAAGGAAATAATAATAATAATTAGGAGATACAAAGGATTAAATAAAAAGTACAGATTATCATTAAATATGCAGCTTTCTTGTCTGAATGTCATGGTTTGTATTCTGTCCCTCTTAAATCCGTATGTTGAAGTTCCTATGTTGACAGAAAACCACCAGAATCTAGGGGACAGGCAAAGAACGTATTCATGCTCACAACCTCAGAAGGAATCAATCCTGTTGACATCTTGATCTCAGATTTCTAGTCACCAGTACTGTGAAACAATAATTTCCCATTGTTTAACCCATCCCCAGCCATCCTAGCAAATTAATACACTGAAGGTGTCTCAGCAATATGCTGCTGAGACTCAGCATACTGCTCCCCAGGTGAAGAGCTGGAAAAATATATGAAAACAGCAAGGCAAAGTCTGAGGCAGCTTATTTGCTTTTAAGGCTGAGTGGATGAATCCAATGGGTTAAGAGGAAAATAAGTGGAAAGTTTCCAGGATATACTTATTCTTTCTCATACATTAGGAACCTGTATTAATCAATGGATTAATGCATATAAAAACTAAACACTTTCTGGAGCTTATACATAAGCCAACTTGGAACCTAGGAGAAACTCTCAGGAGCAAAGAAACAAAACTGGGTAATTTTGGAATCATTATACTCTCAATCACTACAACCAAGGACTTTCACAGACTATTGCAGAACTCACAGGATATATCTAGTGCACTACAAACATTTAATAACTGATAGCCATGGAGAAGCTGGTCAATCAAGAGGACTAGATATAAAATTAATGGATAAATCTACCTATCTTTCATCCTGAGTTAACACAAATATGTGACATCACTAATATGCAGAGTTGAAAATATCAGCCTTCATATGCGCATGTGCGCACATACACACACACACACACGCACGCACTCCACAAACATAGACAGCTATATACAAACCAGAATAACCCAGAGGCCTCAAAGGTCCATGAAAAAGTAATGCTGCAACACTGTGGAGCAAATAAAATAAAATATATACATGAAAAGGATTATTGGTGATGCACCTATTCAAAATAATGAGGAGGAAAATAAATTGCCAACCAATAATACTGTACCAGTAACATTGTAGTTCAGAAACAGATAGATTAAAAAAAATCTCTCAGATAAGCAAAAACTGAGGGAGAGCATCACTATCAGGCCTATTTTATAAGAAATACTAAGATTAGTTCATGATGAAAGAAAAGCATACTAATGAGTGAAATGAAAACATCTAACAGTACAAGATATACAGATGAAAGTCAGCACATAGTCAAATACAAAATAATATTGTAATAGTGGTGTGTAAGTCACAGATCTTTAGCATGAAAGTTAAAAGATAAAACTATTAAAATAGTAATAGCTACAATAATTTGTTAAGGGATACATAATATAAAAAGATGCAAACTGTGGCATTAAAAAATAAAATGGAATGAGGGTAATTGTGTTATTTTATGTAATCACACTTAGCTCAGAACAGCCTATTTTATGTAAGCCTCGTGGTAACCAAAAAGAAAAATCCAATAGTACATAAACAAAAGATAGAGTAAGAAATCAAAGCATACCTCTAGAGAGAAATCAACTAATCATAAATTAAGACCACAGTTAAAGAAGAAACAAGCAAAGGATCGACAAAGCCTCCAGAAAACAGTGAACAAATATCAGTAGTCATTTCTTGCATATCAATAATTATACTGGATGTAAATATTCAATTGAAAGACACAGAGTGGCTGAATACATTTAAAAAATAGATCCACTATACACAATTTATATGATTGACTCACTTCCTTTTTAAGGATACACATAGATTGAAAGGAAATGGATGGAGAAAGGTAATCTGGGCAAATGGAAACAAAAGGGGACAGAGGTGCCTAACCTCACATCAGATCAAATGGCCTTTATGTCAAAAATTGTAAAAAGAAACAAAGAAGGTCATTATACATTGATAAAAATCATCAATGCATCTAGAGGACATAAAAATCAAATATTTGTGCATCTAACATCAGAGCACTTAAATATATAAAGTAAATATTAATAGAGTCATGTAGGGAGAAATTGGGAGGAAATTGGCAAAAACCCCAAAACTGGGAAAAACGGCTTTTGAAGATCTGGTTTGTAAATTAGAAATCTAGGGAAAATGAAAATAACTTGGTTGGACGTTTGTACAAATCCCACGAACCTAACTGGACAATTGGACACAAAAAAACTGATTGGCTCAGGCCATTCCATGGGTGAGCTATATAAGGAGCTGCACTGTGGCAGCTCAGCCCTTTTTCTTGCCCGGACCATGGCAAGGAAACAACTTCCCCTTTTTTACCCTGACCTTCGGCCACCAAGGAAAGATCCCTTTTTCACCTGGACCACCAATGAGGAAACAGCTCTCTTGGCTCTCTCACTGGACTGCTCTCCTGCCACAACCATCAGCAAGGAAAGAACTCGCTCTCCGCAGATACCACCAACATGGAAGCATCTGCCCTGGAGACTGTGTAAGAGCTGCTAGCACTTAAAGTTGTATGCTTTGGGTTTTCTCTCTGCCCTGATAAAGGGCAGAGAAATAAAGAGCTGTGTTTGTCCCCACAAGGCAAAGGCACCTGAGGCTTTTCCTTTCTTCCATTTCTGAAGGCATCCCAAGGGCCGCAGGAGTCCTCATCCCTCATGGGAGGGTCCTGAGTGATTTGTGTTTAGTATCTGTGTGCATGGGCGTGCCACCCGTCCAAACATCCAGGCCGGACTGGAAGGTGCATGCCCCACAGAGCTAAAGGAAGAGCTAGACTATAATATAATAATATTAAGGAAATGCATTGCTCCCAACTTTGATCAGTGACAAACCACCAGTCAGAAAATAGATAAGGAGAGGTTGAACTGAAACTCTGCTTTAGACCAAGAGGATCTCTCAGACAGACACAGAATCTTCTATCCAATAGCAGCAGATTTCACATTCTTCCCAACCACAGAGAACTTTCTACAAGACATGTGGTATGTTAGACCACAAAACAGATCTTAACAAATTTAGGAAGACTTTTTCTTGTTGTTAGGTCCTGTGGAGTCATGTCTGACTCATAGCAACCCTCATAGGGTCTTCAATGGCAGCTTGTTTCTAGATTATATGGAGATTGTGTCAGGAGTAGATTGCCAGGGTCTTCCCCCATTTTTTGCAGTGCTTGGAATTGAACCCAGAACCTCAGAGACTACAGAGCAGTGCTCTACCAACTGAGCCAAATCCTAACCTCCTAAGAAGATTTAAATCATTAAATATCTTCTCTGATCACAATAATATGAAACCAGATATCAATAATAGAAAGAAATTCACAAAATTCACACATACACAGAAATTTTAAAACATGGTCCTGAACTGTCAATAGGACAAAAAGAAATTGAAGGTGAAATTTAAAAATATGTTCACACAAACACAGCATATGAAAAAGAATGGGTTGTAACGAAAGCAGTTCTAAGAGGGATGTGGATAGCAATAATTGCCTGTATCAAGAAAGAAAAGAGACTTAAGTACTTTCTAAGTGTAAGATATTTGATTACTGCTTTACAAATGGTTAATTCTCACATAAACCCTGGGTTAGATATAATATTTATTCATATGACAGAGAAAAACCAGAGAAGTTAACCAACACACATAATAGTCTAAAACTTGGAATTTGCAGTTAGGATTTTGAAATGATTGTAGGGTTTTTTTTTGTTTTTGTTTTTAGTACTTTAGGACTGAACCCAGCGCCTTGTGCACACTGTGCAAATGCTCTGCCACTGAGCCCCACCTCCAGCCTCTTTTTTATTTTTTTAAACTGAAACAGGGTCTTGCTAAATTACGCAGGCTGCCTGTGGCCTCACACTTGTGATCCTCTTACCTCCGCCTCCTAAATCGCTGGGATTACAGGTGTCTGCCATCATGCCTGGCATGATTGTATATTTATACACAAAAGTAAATGGAACTTTGGCTCTGTTTCCTTTTTGTTCTGTTTCTTTTGGTTTGACTGGATTGTAAGTCTCATGAGAAAGGGGTTCACCATTTTAACTGTGAGTCCTATATGCCACATATGGTGAAGTCAACATTTTAATGAATGAATGAAAGAAATTTTGTTGCTCAAAATCCTTCAGACTGAAGACAGATGGGCTGCATTTATTTGGTGGTTGATATGTATGTTTCCATAGTTATGGGCATTTACTTATGATTTTTGTAACAACCTTAGAAACAAGGCAAGATGAAATAGACTGAATTTAAGGCAGTATAAGCCAATCTGTTGTCACCTAGGTAAGGGAATACTGAGTTACTCTTTCAAAATGTAACTTAAAGAGTAGGACTATACCTTGAGAAAAATAGTTAACTATAATGTTGGACCCCCACATATCTATCAGCTTGTCATAATGTGCAGACTTGCATGTTATTGGGATCCTAAAAGCTATGCCACCTGTATTTCAGATACCACTAGAGCCACTTATGGTGGACAACTTTCAGCTGAACTTCCAAACCAAGACAGACCAGGGAGAAGGAACCACAACGCCACTCTCAAAACAATTAGCCATTGAAAACCCTACGAATAGTAGAGAAACACTGTCAAATACAATGCCCGATAATGAGCTCCCCATGGAAGAAGGCACCCAAAAGGTGACTGGAGAAAAGTTGCCTCCTCAAAGTAGTAATAGTAGTAGTTGTTGTTGTTAGGTGCCATTGAGTCGCTATCTGACTCATAGCGACCCTCATAGGGTTTTCAATGGCTGACTGTTTTGGGATTTCCTTGGGAGTGGATTGCCAGGTCCTTCTCCCATTTCCATGGTGCTGGGAATTGAACTCAGGTCCTCAGAGACTGCAGTGCAGCACTCTACCAACTGAGCTAAATCCAATGACAGGAATGGAAGTACACAGCTCATACCGAGAAGAAACAGTGTTTGCAACAATAGGTTCAAACAGAAAATCATGTGCATGACAGTGTCGGGTAGTTTTGTTCTACTCTACATAGGGTCACTGAGTCAGATCCAACTTGATGGCACCCAGCAACAGCAGCAACAACAGTAATATTGGATGGCTGTAACTTTACAACACACTTTTTCTTATGGCATACCCTATTATAAATATAAATGTTTTCAAATCAGTGCATTAAAAAATTTCCTTTATCAGAATTTTAGTTCCCCTTTTATAATGGGCACTATTTGCAAGTGATACCTCCAATAATACTTAACTAAAGCTATTTGGTTTGTGAGAGAGGTACCCCCGCGTCTCTGCTTGGCCATCTCCCCAGTCCGCAGAATTACACTCAGGCCAGAAGGCATCTGGTTCCCTCCTTTCCTCCTGCCAGGCCATCCCTCAGTGGCTAATGTTAATCACACTGTGATTCTCCGACCTCTTGCTTGTCTTGTAGCTCTCTCTGAGTTCTCCAGCCCATCCCAGCTACTACCCATTCTCTGCTAAGGGTCGCTTCAACCCAAATTCAAGTTAGGGTATCCAAAACACAAGTCATTGTGTTTCTCCCCCCAACACAGAAAAGTGTTGCTGCTTCCACATTCCCTAGGTAGGCATCAGAGTTATCTATCCTTATTTCTCAGCCCTAACACAACCAAGGGCTGGGATTTAGCTCAGTTGGTAGAGCACTGCACTGCAGTCTCTTAGGCCCTGAGTTCAATTCCTAGCACCGCAAAAATGGGAGAAGGACCTGGCAATCCACTCCCAAGGCAATCCCGAAACAGCCATTGAAAACCCTATGAAGGTCGCTATGAGTCGGATACGGACTCGACGGCACCTAACAACAACAACAACACAACCAAAACCGATCGCCAAACTCCATCAGCACCATCTCCACAGCATTTTCTGCAACTAAGCTCCCCTTTTCTCTTCCTATGTCCAGCCTTCACTGCTGTTTCCCATCAGCTTCTCTCTGGATTACCACACAAGTTCCTCCCCTCCCAGTTCATTACTCAACCTGCAGTCCTGGTTTTCTAACTAACAATAAAATCTCACTTTACCCACTTACAGCCATTGCCAGTTCCTTGATTGCTTCTCACAGTTCAATGCCCTGTTTGTAGCACACAAGGATCCAAACTAGGTTTTCAGTCTTATCTTCAGCCCCATGCCCCATGTACACTTTTCTAGGCCATTTGAATTTTTTAAAATCATCCCCAATATATGCCTGGTCCTTTTGGGGTCTCTGCTTTTACACATACTATTCTCTGTGACAGGCTTGGATTTAGCTCAGTTGGTAGAGAGCAGCTCTGCAGTCTCTGAGGTCCCAAGTTCGATTCCCAGCACCACAAAAATGGGAGAAGGACCTGGCAATCCACTTCCAAGGCAATCCCAAAACAATCAGCCATTGAAAACCCTACGAGGGTCGCTATGAGTCGGACTCGACTCGACGGCACCTAACAACAACATTCTCTGTGACTGAAAATCTTTTCTCTGCCTCAGTGTCTGGCAAAGTGCAATTTACCTTTCATGACTCAGATCAAATATTATCTGCTCTCTGAAATAGGTATTCTTTTTCCCTGGAAGAACAAAACACTTTGTTTTTTCTATGCTTTATCATATTTTGCTCATTCTTCAAATGGCAGTCAGTGGGGTCTTTTTAAGACATACAAGATTATACCATATTCCTGTTGAATGCCTTTCAAGGGCATTTTGCTCTCCAAGAATAAAACCTAAACTCTTTATCCTGTTCTGCCAGCTGAGCTTCCCTAAGATATAGGAGCTGAGGCCTCTACCTTGTGCCCAACTGTGCATAAGGTATTTATGAAAAAGCCCAGGGGTGCGTCTGCCATGGGGGATGCAGCCTCCAGGTCATGACCTAGTACAACCCAGGGGACTGCCAACCCACTGCTGGGCTGCCAGATCCAGCCTGCCTATTTTTGCGAATAAGGCTTTATTGGAACATGGCCACATTCATACATTTTCATATTTTCTAAATCTCCTTCTGCCCTACAGTGACAGAGTCAGGGAGTGCTTACAAATTCTATGGCCTCATAAAGAAAAAATTTATGTTATTGTCAGGAAAATGGATGGAACTAGTAGACCATCCTTTTAAATGAAATAAGCCAGACCCAGAAAGACAAATATCACATCATTTTTTCATATGTAGATGTTAGATTTTAATATACATGTTAATGTTTTAATATATATGTCATGAAAGTAGAAGGTGGACTATTTGGAGGGAGAAAGACTAAAGAGAGGGGGATCTGGTAAGAAGGGAGGGTAATGGGGGAAGAAAGAAAAATATTACATGTTTTCCTTCATAGGCAGAATAATTTTACACACACACACACAGACAGAGTCTGCAGCCATAGCACTGTGGCATCTGATCCCATTAGATCTTAGAAGCTAAGCAAAGTTGGGCCCCATTAATACTTGGATGGGAGACCACCTGGGAATACCAGGTGCCGTAGACTTGGGAGAAGGATCCGGCAACCCACTCCAAAAAACCAATCAGCCACTGAAAACCCTATGAACGGCAGAGAAGCACTGACAATAGTGTTTCACCTGTTAGAATGTAGGGTTGCCATGAGTCGGATACTGACTCGATGGCACCTAACAGCAGCAACAACACGTGTACACACAAGACATATAAGCAGAAGGGGGACCTTTGGTTGAGAGGAAGGGGATCTGAACATGTGCAAGATACAATGATATGCATGTTTGGAAACATCATAATGAAATTCATTAATATGTACACTAAAAAATGTACTAATAAAAGATTTTCTTAAATCCTATGACCTGGAAAGCCAAAAATATTTGGCCCTTTATCACAAATATCCACCAGCCCCAAACACAATCCCAATCGCCAAAATCTGCCACTCTGACTGCCATGATTCTGACCCAAAGAAACACTTCTTAAGATCTGTTTGTCTTTTGTCCAAAGTGGTGCAAAAGTTAGTAGGTCATGCCACCACCTACATCAGAGATATTTTAGCATTTGCAGAGGGTTTCAGTGCTTTAGATGTGAGAAAAGCTCATTAATTACCTTGTCAAGCCTTTCTCAGAGAACACAAAAGCAGTAGAAAAACGCATGATAAAATGGGATTTCCCCCAAACTTTCTTACTTCCCACATTTTCTTACTGCTCTTCATCTTCTCATTTCTGGCTCCACAGTATTATTTAGTGCATTATATGTAGCACATACACATGGCAGCTAAGAAAGCTTTCATAATATCAAAAAAATGATTTTTGTCATGGATTTACATATAAGTCTAGATATAACAGGCAAAGCATGGCCCTAATTCTTTATGCTTAAAACTGTTCAACATTGAATATTGTGTGTGTATACACCTCTTGGGATGAAAACTTTCCATTCTGCTGTTTTAAGAATACATTCTGTGTATGTTCTGATGCAACAGTAGAAATATAATCCAGAATGGCATACTTTACATTCTTACCATAATTCAATTCAACTTCAAAAAGTAATACACGGATAAAATCTCTTAAAATATATATACTTTTGACACCCCAAAAGATGTATTATAGTATATAGATATATTATAAAGCTCAACTGAACATTATCTTTTATTTGTAAAAGTACACGATTTAAAAATAATTTTGACTTTCTCTTTTAATAGAAAAATTTAATGTCAGTATTTTAGAAAAACAATTATTTAGGAAATTATATATAATTTTAATTTTTCAAAATATTACATTGCCTTGCACTTATGATGATGTACTTTTTTATAATTTGAATACAATTATATTTTATCTATTAAACCTTTAAATGATTGCTGTCAGTTAAATATAAATTATGTGACTATTTTTGCTAAATACATTTTGTTATTTTGCTAAAATGAAAGCAAAAAAATCAGTTCTAAGGAGTA